>PVJX010007422.1:21005-71308 GCA_004027295.1 Dolichotis patagonum | reverse complement strand
GTTAGATGGGTTTCTTGTAGACAGCATATGGTTGGATGTTGTTTCTTGATCCATTCTGCCAGTCTGTTTCTTTTGATTGGCGAGTTGAGGCCATTTACATTAATGGTTGTAACTGTTATATATTGGTTTATTGTTGACATGTTATCTTTCTGCTGTTGTGTCTTTAGCTTTCCATTCTGTTTAATTGTCTGCCTTGTTTGGTGGTTTTATCCCATGTATATCTAGAATGTCTTTCATTATTATTTGTAGGGTTGGTTTGGTGTTCATGAAGTTCTTTATCTGTTCTTTGTCATGGAACTCTTATTTCTCCATTCATTTTGAAGGACAGTTTTGCAGGGCACATCAGTCTGGGTTGGAAGTGGTTTTCCTTTAGGATCTGAAATACTTCACTCCATGCTCTTCTTGACTTCATTTTTTGAGTTGAGAAGTCTGCTGTGATTCTGATAGGTTTTCCTTTATAGGTGATCTGTCTTTTCTCTCTAACAGCTTTTAGTTTTCTGTTCTTATGGTGGATTTCTGGCATGGTGATTATTATGTGTCTGTGTGTAGTTTTATTTTGGTTATGACTATTTGGAGTTCTATATGCTTCACTTATCCAAATATCAGTTTCTCTTCTCATGTCTGAGAAATTTTCAGCTATTACTTCTGTAAATATCCTCTTGATATCATTTGGGCTGTCCCCTACTTTTTCATTTATCCCTATTAATCTTAAGTTATTTTTCTTTGCATCATCTTGCAGCTATTGGACTGTTATTTCCTGATTCTTTTTTATTTTTAAGAGATCTTTTCTTGCCTGGTCACTGGCTGCAATCTTATCTTTGAGGTCTGAAATTCTATCTTCACTTTCATTGAGGCAGTTTTGGCAGCTTTCAATTGCATTTTTCATTTCCTGTATATCTCTTTGAATCTGCTTTATGTATTCTGTTTGTTTCTTATAGTGTTCATTAAGGGATTCTATCTGTTTGCTTTGTTCCTCTAATTTTTTAGCTGTGTTTTCACTAGACGCATTCACTATTTCTTTCACTATTTTTATCACTTCTTCTTTTACCTGGGCAAGTACTTCTGATTTGAATTTGTCCATAGCTTCCCCTAGTTGCATCTTTATTTCATTTGATATCATTTCAGACATTTCAGGTGTATGGCTTCTTTTTTCTTCTATGTACATGGCTCCTCAGCTTTCTTGGGGTGGGCTGGAGTTTTGAGCCCGCCTTTTGGTCTTTCTTTTTGTCATTTTTCAATATTTCCTTGCTTTGAGCAGTGTTTCAAAGTTTCCTCTGGATGTGTGGCAAGTTACCTCCTGCACCCTCAGTTCCTGGAGCAGCCCTGGCTTGCCCACAGGCTCTTGGCTCCCTAAATTGAAAGGTGGAAGCTGGGCCTCTTGAACTGGGGCTCGCGGAATCTTGGGCCACAGTCCCGTGTCCAAGGGGGTGGGTGTGATCACAACCGCTGAGAATGCTGGTTTCAGGCTCTCGCTAGGCCAGCTCACACCAGGCCGTCAGAACCCCAGCTCGGCCTCTGCCTCCTGAACTGAGAGAAGGCCACTGAGTGTGTTGCTCTAAGGCGGTGGAGCTTCCGGGACTGGGTCCAGTGTACCCGGTAGCTAGCCAGAAGCTCAATTGCCTGGAGCCCAGGTCCTTACAATTAACATTGTGAAAGGTGAACACAGAAAGTTCTCCTGGAAGAGACTGCCGCTGTGCTGGGGACTGATGGGGCACCTGACTATGGCGCTGATGAATGGTACTTAGTTTAGGTTCATATGTTATGGTGTACACTATGGAATGAAATCCCTTTTGGAATCTTATGATAAAAGAATTTCTCAAAAAATGAAGAATTCTTTTCTGAAACAGTGATTTTCAAATTGGGGAATATTTTCCATAGCCTCTAAAGAGAATTCTGAAATTGAATCACATAAAATCATTTAAAAGTGTATTTTTAAGAATAATTTAAAGTATGAAATAAAGGATAGATAGTAAGAATCAGGGATTTAGGTCTTTTACAATGTAAAAGAGGACTGAGAAACAGAGGGAGGGAGGGAAGATGGAGGAGAAAGATTATAAAAGAATTAAGATGTGTTATATACAGGTTATAATTCCCCGAGTTGTTGTAATAATAATACAATTTTAAAATGTACTAATAAAAATAAAAATTTAAAATAATTCCTCTGATAATTCACCTTTCCCCTTAAAAATATTAAGTAATTTCCTCACATAATTGTATCTTGGTTCTCTACTACTGTGAAAAATATTGAATTTAGTACTCACACATTGGCAGAAAAATTTTTTCTCATTACTCTTTTGTTTTGCACTCAATGTGCAAGCTAGAGCTTTTGGACTGCCTTGTGATTCACTACCCTTTCCAGCCTTAATTAATTTATTACTCATTTTGGTGCTTATTGTGCCGCCAGAACCACATTCCTCATTCACTTTTTCCCACTCATATACCTAGAAATTAAGTTTCTATTAAAAGTCTTACTCAATATCATACTTCTTTGTATTTTCTTTAAGCTTGGCTTGTCTGGTGTCATTTTATGCTATTTTCACACTCACATTTAATATTCAGTATTAGCTGGCCAGCATTACTGAGTGGAGTTTGTTTTCTGTAGTAATTGTTTTATTTTAAAATAATCTCTTTGATGTTGACTTATCATCTTTTTCATGTAAGCCTATTTTGAGCCAAAATTCTTTTTTACTGTTTTCTATTCTTTTTCAGTGTTTCTAACTGTTCTCCTGAGTGCTGTATCGTATGAGAATATGTCTGTTTATTTTTCTTTTTGATTAAATTGCTGTCTACTGAGAGTTACAGAACATGCTATGGTCTGATAACAATAGTGCATTCAGTTTGGTAGAATTATGTGTAAACTTCTAATCAACTCTCTTGTAGAAAACTAAGAAAAAGGGAATATGGATGGTAAGGTACTGGTGATGTGTTGTGATTTAGGTTGTTTGATTTTTAACTATCTGATTAATGTATCTGAACTGTACACATTCTACATCTCTAACTCTACAATGTAAGATCCTAATACTTTCCCATTTTTTCCCCTCAATGTAGAAATCATTACTTACAAAAAAAATTGCTTATTTCCATTGCTATAGTTCTGAAAAACACATATTGGCAATGCAGCAGCTCTTCAAAGAAGGAAAGCACAGTGGGTTTCACCTTCAGTTGATGCCAATTGGTTGTGAGGACATAGATCCTAAGATTAAGGAGTCTGAAGTCATGATTACATTGAAGTCTAATTGCTCTTCCAGAAGACGTAGTAAAATCTCGAACTAACTCAAACCTCTTGGCACCTGGGGCATTCTGAGACGCATAAGGCACCACTTACCAGTGAAATCTCTTCAACAGCACATTTTGACCTCAACCACTTTCCCAGTATAGATTCTTGCCAACCAGCAGACTAATGCTTATTTTTTCTTTTAATGATTTCTAAGAACAGTACTGGATGAAACAATACAAAACTCAGCAAGGTAAACTGTTCTAAAATTCATAAAGTAACCCCAACAGCTTGTTCATTGTTACATTTCTGAGCTCCCCATAATCTTGCCCCCTATAATTTTTGTTGTTGTTCTGTAGACCAGGTTTTAAGCTGATTTATCTATGTGTTATGTTTATTGGTGAAATCAGTTATTTAGGTTTGCTTATCTATCCAAACCAGCCCTAACTGAGGAGCAAGGCTAAATCCAGGGATTAAAGAAAAAAAATGTTAAATGTGATGTTTTTAAAATCTAACCTCATTGAAGAAACTGCTAGGCTCAAGGTGTATGTAAAACTGGAAAATAAGTCCCATAAAATCCAATACCATAAAATATTATAAACTATTTCGTTAATGTGTACATGTGTTTGTGTACTACATGTTACATGTAAAATCCTCCAAAAGTTTTGTTTGAATCAAACTATAGATAAATTGTTGCTCATATAATTAGCACTAGTGCTTTTTATCACTTGACTTAATCTTCAGTAAACAAGTTGATTTAAATTTGGTGATAAGGTAAAAGCAAAGACATATTTAAATTTGGAAGAATATGTTTTACCCAGATTGTCACCCAATCCAGATAATAGTTATCACTGTTAAATCTTTAAAATACAATACGTCTTGAATTTTCCATTTCATGCATACAACTTAGGGTTTTCTCTAGCTAAAAACAGTGTTATGTCTCTCTAATATATGGTGTCTCATAGGTGAACAAAATACAGATGAGATAAATGTTTATAATAAAACATCTAAATCTCTAGTTACTAAATATAAATGCAATTACACTTTTTTACATTAATTTTATTTTAAAGGGGGTAAAATTAAACACAACAAAACAGAACAGAATGAGACATAACAAAGCATAAATGTCAAAGCTAGACAACCAGAGATCTTCACTATCTGTCATATTGTCTCTTTTCTTCCATATGGTTGTCCATATCTTTTCATATGGGGAGCTCATACTAAATAACATAGCCCATCTTTTCACAAGATGTGTAGTTTACTGGGTCCCACTTGCTAAAGGGGGGACACAGGATGGGGGACAGGATGACATGATATGTTTGATTCTCAGCCTGCACACTGGCAGGCTCACAGCCATCCCCCAGAAAGGGGAGGAGCTCCTTGCTCTCCCGGTACCCCGAGTCAACCACATGGTGCAAGTCCCGACGTACCAGGGTCTCTCCCCTTTGGATTGCTGAAAGTCTGCCACACTCACAGCTGCCCCCCAAAGAAGGGAGGAGCTCCTTGTTCTCCCAGCACCCTGAGTCAACCAATGCAATTACACTTGACTGACCTTTTAAAGTTTACAAAAGGAAAATATATCTAGAAAATATATTTTCATAAATTTTTAATGTAAATAAAACAATATTGTTTCTTGGGGGGTTTCAACTAAATATGAAATTAGTAGGGCTTACAATTCTATTGTGTTATTTTATATAAAAGTGGAAATTGTTTTATTTCATCAAGAAAAAGAGTAGTTTTTCCAAATTCAGAAATTTTATGCATGTAAAGATTGTTTCAAAGGGAAATTTAAAAAAAAAAAAAAACAGAAAAAGGCAGAAAGAAACTGATACATAAGGAAAAGAAAGAGAAAGAGAAAGAGAAAGAAAGAGAAAGAGAAAGAGAAAGAGAAAGAGAAAGAGAAAGAGAAAGAGAAGAAAGAGAAAGAGAGAGAGAGAGATGTAAAGAAAGATTTGGGTATGAGGATATTTCAGTCAAGATAGATAAAAGAAAAAAAGAACACCAGAGGGCTGAGGACTTAGCACAGCAGCATAGGCGCCTGCCTGGCAAGCCTGAGGTTGTGAGTTCAATCCCCAGTTCCAAAAATAAAAGAACATTAGATTAAAAAAAATCTTGAAAGGTGAGATTTTGTCTTAGAGAATGCAAAAAACAAGAAGAGGACAGAATCAGAAACCTAACGTAAGGTGTAGAAATTCCAGGTTAAGTGGGAGGGAGATGGGGAGAGGTGAAGGTGGGGTTTGCACATACAATAGAGTTGAGTGTCATTTCAACAGCTGCGTATGGTATTTTATAAAGACCAAATTTATAGCACTGATATTAAGCCAAGTTCTGTTTAAAACACTTAAATTTTCTTAAATAATGTTAATCTACCCTTAGTAAGACTTAAGAAATGATTTGTTTTATCAAGTCAATTTCTTCTTTTTCTTCATGTTAGATTTTGATGATCTATGAAACTGAGTTTTTACAGATTCACAGTTTAAGTAATGATTTGCTGTAAAATCTTTTAAGCAATCAGTTTATATACCTGGGTAAATGAAAAACTATTACTTTAGAGTATTATGGTATATTTGAAACTGTATTCTGGGACTAGAGATTTGTAAACATCTGTAAGCTGAATCTGCTGTGCAGTGTTCTAAGTTTGTAAACTTAAAGGTACTTTGGTTTGACACATGGACAGTTAACGTTAATGACTTTTGTGCAATATACATGGTATTTGAACCTTGAAAATTCAAAACGGTTGGTAAAATATTTGATATTTCTGCTGTTTATATTTAGTACCATTCAGATGGTAGAAAAACCTGCTATTGTTGAACAATGCTGCCTTTTAAAATGTGGCCTACATCTTTTGTCTTTAACTCAATATGCGTTTAGTTACTGCATAAATGAGACACTTATACATTGGGTAAAAAATGTATGTGTAGTCATTAAGAGTTTCCTACACTCATAGGAGATCTAAAGTTGCTATTTTATTTGGTGTCTATGCCATTAACTGTGCTGTTAGAAGATTCTAAATTTCATTTTGAATCTAAAAGACTAAGTTGATAGATAATAGTTTCTAAATAACTGTGATAGAAATTATTACTGATTTCTTTGTGTGTTAAATATATTCATATTCTCCAGGTACAGAGCTTAAGAAAAATGCTCCCTCCCCCAAAACCAATTTGTTTATAATGACAGACTTCTTTAGGCCTATGTTTCTATGTTCCCCATAATATCACGATGCTTAGATATGCTTAAATACTAAACATTTCAGATACTCTGACAACTACCAAATTAAGTTTTAGTAACTTAGAGACTGTGCCTGTAGGCAAGCGCAGTCTACTTAAAAGTTCTAACTGTGACAAATCTAGACTTAACAATTATGTTTCTATACTACTATGCTATGTTTGTTCTGCTCTTATTTTTCTTGCTTTAACTTTTCCTTGTACAATTTTGTAATCGTGATCTGTTAACATTGCTCTGGAGTATGACTTTTAACATACACTTTGAACTTTAATTTAAAATGATATGCCTTCCTCTACAAGAAAGAAAGAATACAAATCTGACTACCAGTATCCAGAGAGAATTACTATAATTAGGATGAAGACCAGCACTTCTTCTTTAAGATTGATGTAAATGGTGATTAAAAACTGGGACTTGGAGACTAGAGCCAAGAAACATAAGAATGGCTAAGAGGATGAGCAATACTTTGGCTCATACCCTCCTAGTCACCCAGAACCCAGAATATGAATCTTTATGAAATGGCCGTGCATCTCTTGAGATGTCACCCAACCTCTGAACAAGGTGATTACTGGGTTGTAGAAGCCAAGAGTCAACAAATGTGTACTCTGCCCAAAGAAGGGTCAGTTTGGAAGGAATGTCCTCCAGCATCCAAAGGAATTCATGTGTTAAGCAGGACTGTGATCTTTCCTGGCACATTATAAAACTGATTTAAAAAAAATAAAGAAACACAAAAAATACTTCATGCATTTCCAAAAAATAACTCTTGAGGAATCTTGATAGATCTTAATATTAAAAATATGAATTTTGTTTATCAACTTGATCTTAAACACCCAACAAGAAAATATATCCAAAAAAGTAAAATAGTTACTTATCACATAAAAGGAGAGATCTTTATCCATCATATTTTAAGATTAAGGAGGATAAGTCTCATAGGGTGAGTTACATAGTCATAGAATATCAGGAATTTAACAGTCAGTTTTGGTAAAATCAAGCAAAAACTCTTGTTCATACACATGTTCAATAGAGACTAAAGACCAAAAATTGAACTGGAGGGGATGGGTAATGCCTGTAATCCCAGCACTAGAAAGGCTGAGGCAGGAGGATTGCTGTGAGTTTGACACCACCCAGGGCTACAAAGTGAGTTCAAGCCAGCCTGAACTTCATAGCCCTGTCTCAAAAAGACAAAAACAAAACAAAACAAAACAAAACCCAAAAAATGACAAGAACAAATATTGTTTTTCATTTTGTATTTTTGCTACATTAGAAATGTGGACCAAATCTGTTCTTAGCTTTTCACATAGGTATGTCACTCATTTGAAGAGTGTTACGGTTTAGATCAAAAATATCCTCCAAAAGTCTCATGCATTTGTAGGATGAACAGATCATGGAGTTATTGTACTCATTAGTAGTAAATTGTGCTTCTAGTAGGTGGGGTCTGTATGGTGGTGAGTCAATGGGAATGCAAGTGGGACATGGTTTCCTCTCCGTGGCTCTCTTTTCTTTCTCCGAGTCCTAGTTGCCACCCAGTAAACAACCTTTCTCTGCCACCCCATTTCTGCCTTGGTGCTTACCAATCATGGAGTGAATCCTCTCAAACTGTAGCCAAAATAAACCTCTCCTGCTTTAAACTGAAGGTGTTGGGTATTTTTCCCAGTTATGCAAAAGTGGCTAATACAAGAAGTGACTGTTTCAAAATTGGAAAAACAATGTCAGCTACTCCTGGGTTTACATGATCTCATTTCCTTTCAAGACCAAAGATAAAGGATTCACAGGGTCGTTCATCTTCTCTTAAAGTTCTTCACTCATTGTTCTAATCCTGGGATCACCTGGATTCTAGGGAAATCAGAACCCTATATGACTGAAATCACCACAGAGACAATCTTTCCCGGGATTACAACTACCCTCCTAAGCATGAAGATTGGTCCTACGGGAAATGTGCCGCTCAAGTCACAAGGTTTCAGCCCAGCTACAAAACCAGGACTGAAATAACAAGCAACTTGTTTCCTGCCCTCTCCAGCTAACCCTAAAGCACTGGCCCCCTGCGTTAGTTGCCTGGTCAGTTTGATCACCTTCATTAGCATATGTGCGCTCCAGATACTCAAGCTGGAGTCTTGTTCCTTCTTCTATTTTACTCTCCAATTAATAACTATTCTGAAATTTTAGCCATACTATCTGGCAAGAGAAAGAAATAAAATGCACGTAAATTAGAAAGACTTCACATGATCCCTATTTTGGTATGATTTTGGTATGGTATGATTCTATAATTAATACACTATAAAGACTCCACTAGGTGACCCTTAGAATGAATAAAACAAAAATATCAATGTGCAATAACTAATAGCTTTACTGTACACCAATAATAACTCACAAAGAAGAAATTCAGGAATATGATTCTGTTTATAGTAGTTAAAAAAGGTACCTAGGGATAGGCCTAATTGAAGTGAGTACCTGTACACAAAAAATTATAAACCGCTGTAGCAAGAAACTTAAGAACTAATAGAACATGGAAAGACTTCCAATACTGTATACAGCATATTGTTGGATTTTGTTTCTTGATCCATTCTGCCAATCTGTTTCCTTTGATTGAAGAATTGAGGCAATTTACATTGATGGTTATAACTGGTATATATTGGCTTATCTCTGCCACGTTATTGTCCTGCTCTTTGTTCCTATTTTGCCCTTTGTTTAATTGCTTGCTCTGACTGGTTGGTTGTTGAATTCTTGAAACAGTGGTTATTTTTATCCTTCTCTAGAATATCTTTCAGTATTCTGTGTAGGGCTGGCTTGGTTATTATGAATTTCTTCAGTTTTTCTTTGCCATGGAAGTATCTTATTTGCCCATTAATTTTGAAAGATGGTTTTGCAGGGTACATCAAATGTGGGTTGAAAGTTCTTTTCTTTCAGAATTTGAAATACTTTACTCCAAGATAGTCTTGATTTGAGGGTTTGTGTTGATAAATTTGCTGGGATTATGATGAGCTTCCATTTATAGGCAATCTGTTGCTTTTCTTAACAGCTTTTGATATTCAGTACTTTTGATGAATTTCTGAGATCTTGATTATCATATGTCTGGATGTAGATTTATTTTGGCAATGGGTAATTGGAGTCCTATATGCTTCATTTATCTCTATGTCAGATTATGTTTCATGTTTGAGAAATTTTCTGCTATTACTTCTAAAAATAATCTTTTTATGTCATTTGTGTTGACTCCTGCTTTTCATTGAAAGGCTTGAATTGATTTTCTATGGATCGTCCTGCAGCTGTTCAATTATTTCTTGAATCTTGTTATTTTTAAGAGATTTTTCCTTTGGGGATCTCTAGCCAGGATCCTGTCTTCAAAGTCTAAAAGTCTGTCTTCAGTTTCTTTCAAGCAGTTTTGCCAACTTTAGTGGAATTTCTATTTTCATGGAAATCCACTTGAACTTGTTTTATGCATTCTGTTTCTTTTCTATATTGATCATTCACTGTTTCCATTTTTTGATATCATCAACTATTTTTAATCTCTACTCTAGTTTTGCTGAGCAATTTTTAATGAATGTTGACATTTCCTTTTTTACCAGAGAGATCATTTCTGATCTAACAGTTTCATGTATTTGGTCCTTTGCTGCAGTTGCTATCATTTCAAAAATTTCAGGTGTGTGTTTCCCATTTTCCTCTATTTCATTTTCTCCTAGATGTGTTCTGGGTGGTTTGGAGGTCTGAGATTGCATCTTTCTTTGCATCTTGCCATTTTCTATTTCAAAAATTTTTATTTGTTTTCTGTGTTGATTTTTGTAAGTTTTTGTAGTAGGAGCTATATCACTAGTATGAAGTCCTCTCTAGAAAAAGTGTTTTTCTCAAGGATGTTTTAGAGGTTCTTGGCTTGTGTCTGTTCCAAGATCTTACATTTCCAGTTAAATAAGAGTGAAATATTTGTATTTGATTGGCTGTTGACATTATTACCCTGAGAGCTTCTCAGTATTATTACAGAAAGGTGAAAAAATTATTACAATAGATATATTTAAACTATGCTAATTATTAATATAATTAGTGTTTATTACTATACATTAATAATTATTAATATAATTAGCACAGTTTAGAAACTGACAAACTGTGGTAGCTAGTAATTTTGTACTTTAAATCGTAGGAATAAAATCTACAATTATATTATATATCAGTCATAAACTGGGAGCTTGTAAACTGGGATTCCCCTTGGTAGAGTGGTTTTACCCCTTGGTAGAGTGGGGAGATTTAAAAAGCATAGTGGGTAAAGCAAAAGATAACCAAAAAGAAAGTCACAGGAATGTTGGAGAACAAAGACAATCATGCAAACTTTGGGAAACTAGTGTATAGGGCAGAACAGAAATAATGAAGGAGAAGCAAAGAATTATCTGAACTTGGTCCCTGAGTTTGTGAAAAAGGGTTATTCTTTCCAGCCATATACAAAAGAGAAAAAATGAAAAATGAAAAATGAAAAGAAAAAGAATGAAAAATGAAAAAAAAAGAAAGAAAAATGAAAAAAAATCTTATGAGAAAACAGGGGTGGGCCAACTTGTCTGCTTCAGTTTTGTGTGTCTTTGTCCCCAAGCACAACCCTGGTTCACCTAACTTGCCATCTCTTGGCTCATACTGTTGTTGTTGCTTTGGACTTTTCCTCCTCACTAATCGTGCCTGTCCATCCTTGCACCCTAGTCTGAACTCTACTGTGTTACTGGCATTCCCTCTGTTCTCCTGGTCTTCCAGAGTGGGTCATCTCAGTCATGGTGTTAGCAAGGTGTGTGTGCCCCTTCTCTGGGCATTCTGGTACAGTCCATCTGGGTCAAAGCAGTGGTAGTGATGGCAATGGTATGAACTGCCCTCCCAAAGTAGTATTTAGATATAAATTTAATAAATATATATAGGACTGAATATTGAGAATTTCAAAACCTTCAAATAAATGCAAATATATGCATTGAAAAAAAACAAAAATATGTGGAGACTCACATATTCAGTGACCCACCTCTTTTGACTAGGCCTCATCCTTCAACGTTAAATTTGTCAAAAAACTCATCAGTGGACTAATCCACTGATAGGATTAATGTCCCCACCATCCAATCATCTCTCCAAACCCCCAGGTATGAGCACATGAGGCTTTTAGGGGACATCTACATATAGACCAGAACAATGCAACTTTTAGTAAGGCTTAAACTGCTAGGATTTTGGCAACTCTTAGAGAAGAGTATGCATTTTAATAAGGGGATGAGCATGAATATTTTGGTGGTCAGTGGTAAACAACTTCAAAATGGAATTGACCTGGAAGGATATATGTCCTTCCTTCCTCTCTTGATCTCTGTCTCTGCTTCGTACCATTATGTCTGCCATGCTCCATTGCCACCCTGCCCAGCCTCACAGCCAGGTCACCATGGTCTGAAACCTGTAGAAACTGTAAGCCAAAATAAAATTTTCTACTTGGAGTCGTGGGTGCTGGTTATATGTGTCTTAGTGGTGAAGCAAATAACTAAAACAAATTTTGGCACCAGAGAACTGGGGTTGTTGCTGTGAGTACCTAACCACGAGATTCAGAAGCCTTTGGAACTGCTTTTTAGGATGCGTTTGGTGATGCCAGCAGTTGAAACAACCTTAGAATGCTATAAGCTAAGCTTTCCAAAAAATTCTAGTCAGAGCTCAGAATACCTGAATGCTGATAAAAGAGAGAGAGAGAGAAAAAAAACACCCACAAATCTGAGGTTTTTGTTGGGAAGGACTCCACTGGCAGTTGAACTCCAGTGTGTTTTGTATGGGTAGAAAGGTTTTCTAAATTTTGCTCCTGTGCAAAGACTGTGAGAGACTGAGATTAAGAACACTGAACTAATTAATCTAGTATAGGAAATTTTGAGGCAGCCTATTGTTGAAGCTCTCACATTGGTATTGTTGGGAGATTTTACCCAGCTCTACCTAGAGAAACAAGAGTAAAGAACATAGCTGAATGATGTAAAAAGTTTTGAGCTTGCTCATAATTAAAACTCAGGGAACTGTAAAGATGGAGTAGAGAATAACTTGGTCACTGAGAAATTAGCATGAAAAAGAGCCTATGTTTTACTGTGGGACAATATGAAAAATGACTTGAGGGCATCCTAGGAAACAACAAGATTCCTCCTGAGGAGATCTCTGCAATTACTAAGATATAAAAGGGCTCAACTAAGGCTCTAGCTGTTGGCAAACTTGACATTAGCCTTATGGTTCTGATTTTACATGCATGACTAATAAAAGAATTTTGCAGTCATGGAGACTTCTGACCAGATTTTAGATGAACGATTGGGAAGTCAGGCAGTGTTATCCTGAGAGGGCAGTGCATTTAGCTGTCAGCGTAAAGCCAAAAGTACAGAAGAGACTCCAGGATATTGGACAAACCAAGAACATTAAACAACTGAAGAAAATCAAGAGGCTTCTGAAAAACCAGCACAAGAGAGAGGCCATGGGGGCTACAACCAGTGGCAGTCCATGGAGATAGGGCCACTCAATCCCTTTTAAAATCACTTCTCACCACAATTTTCCAAGGGTGCTAGACATGGAGCTATGAGAGGATTTTGTCCAACTATTCATCAGTCTTGTTTTCACCCCATTCTTCCTGTCTGTCTGTTTCTCCCTTTTGAAATGGGAATGCTTATCCTGTGCCATTGTATGCTGAATGAGTTTAACTTTTAACTTTTACACAAGCTTACAGCTAAGAACTTGCCTCAAATCTTAGAAGAGACTTTGGACAGACATTTCAACAAGCCTGAAACTTAGAAATTTAAAAATTTTTAGAAGTAGACTAATTGCATTTTGCCAAATGGATGTACTTGAATCTTTGGTAACTCAGATCAGAATGGTATGAGTTATGTCTAAATATTTCCCCAAAGTCCCAGGTACTCATGGGAAGACAGGTGATTGGGTGATGTAGGTACAATACTCATCAGCAGATTAGTCCACAGATGAGTTTAAAAGTAAATATGACATTGGAAGTTAAAGTATAGTCCAAGGAGTGTTGGTATTGCCTAAAAGCTTAAATCCTCCTCCCTCCTTCTTTGATCTCTTTCTCTACTCTTCTGCCACCATGCCATGAACTGTTTCTTCTCTGCCATAACCCACTGATATACTACCTTGTCTTGCAACTAGCTTACTTTGGTATGAAACCTCTACAAACTATGCACCAAAATAATCCTTTTCCACTTAGAGTTGTGGGTCTTGGGTACTGTGTCTCAGCAATGAAGTAAGTAATTAACACATTGTGTTAAACTCGATAGGCCAGACTTGGATCAAGTGTCTCATATCTTCTTTTATATGTGTAATCTAGAAATCAGTGATGATTTGGAAGTAGAAAGGAGACTGTCAGAGAAAAGCAGGAAATCTTGTGGAGAGAGAAGTAAAAGGTAAGGTAAGAGAATAAAGGGATAGATGTGAACAAATATGTTATAAATGAATGAAAATCTCCTAACAAAGTTTAATATTATGTTTAATTAATGTCATATGTGTATGTACACTTACATATGAAAAATAATTGGAACTAAAAATGTATTAGAAAATTATTGTCAAAGGAAAAAATAACCCTCCCCTTGATAATGCTGTAGCTAGGTGCTATCCTCAAGAGAAGTTCATAATAAAAGCCAGAAATGAGAAAGAAAACTCACAGAAAAACCAAATTATAGAGCAGAAATTAGTAGCAGATCCTTAATATTAGATTCTTAATATTAGATGCTTGAGATTTAGATGTGGTGACTGAGCAGGTAGAAAATGAATTAATTTCCAGTTATTGTGCAGATACAGTAAACTTAACCCTTTGCCTCATCACGATCCTCTGAACTTTCAAGTACGAAGTGGCCAGAATATTCTGAACGGTCTAAACTACATGGAAAAACTGAGCGTACTTTTGATGTGGAACACACCTTTTCTTCACATTGGCTTCTGACCTTTTCCTCAGACATGATGCATAGAAGTGTCTTTATTTTGAGGCATGAGGGCCTTTTGTGAGTTCCAGCGTAATGAGTCATATCAAATTGGCTCCTTTAATGTTTAATTCTTGACATAATATAGCAATTCTTGTGAGACAAAATGCAGGTTGACCTAAAGAAAGCCTTCCTAGATATTTATTTTGATCACCCTCTACCCCCCTCACATCTTCAAACCCTAGAAAAGACCCAGTTTTTCACCTTGAGAGGACAGTTCACTCTTGAAGTTCATAGACGGTTCTGTTGTAATGTATTGATAAACCCTCACCTTTCCAACGTGCTTGTTGATACATTCTTTTCTGTGGTAGTACTGGCTTTTCACACACTGGGTCTCTAGTGAAAGCAGGTAGGGATCTAGTTTCATTCTCTAGCTCATAAATGCACATTTTCCATGTCATTTATGGAAACACTGTCCTTTCTCTGATGTGTCTTCTTAGCACCTTTGGGGTAATCAGTTGTTTACAGATTAATGGGTTAATTTTCAGATCCCTGAGTTGTTTTTAATTTGACTATGAGTTTCTTTTAAAACCAGTACTTTTCTGTTTTGAATGAAATAGCTTGGCAGTGAGTTTTTAAGTGAGACATAATATGTCCTACTTTTTTTCCTTAAGACAGTATCAACTGTTAGGAGTTTTTTGTGCTTTTATATAACGATAAATTTTTTTCTGTGGAGAATGTCATTGATATTTTGGTAGGAGTCGCTTAGCAGATGTAGAATATTTCAGCATATACATGTTGCCATGAACGATTTTTCTAATCTATAAATTCAAGATATTTTTCTATGTTTTATGTCTCCTTCAACTTCAAACATCAGTGTTTTACAGTTTTTATTGTAGATGTCTTTAAAATCTACAGATATTTTAACTTTGCTAATATGGAAACTACTGATATTTTTAACCAAAACTTCTTTGTTCATGAGGATATGTCTTAGCTACTTTACTCTGGTTGCTAAGGCAAAAATAACCAATCTAAATTTAAAGGGTGAAAAGTTTATTTAGCTTACAATTTATAGAGGTTTCAGTTCATATTTGTCAGTTTCAGTCCTTGAATCCCTGGTTCAAGGCAGGGTGGCTTGCTGAGGGGCATTGCAGGGGAGAAACAGTTCATGGCAGGCAGAAGACAAAAAATCAAGCAAGGAAAGAAAAGACAAGCTTCTTCCTGTCCCTTATATTGTATGCATGCTATGGAATTTAGAGTGGTGCCTATTCAATCAATGGGCTGACTTAGAACACCCTTAATTCCAGCATCAAACACTTAGATTCAGTCACATCGTAAAATCTCCACCTATGACTGCATGAGGTTTGGGGGGGGCATCTAGACACAAGGCATAACAGACTGTCTTGTATATTTTTGAATGTTTAGCAGCAGTATCTTTTATTCTGCCCTATAAAGGCCATTACAATGTGCTAGTTTTCACATTCAAAAATCAGATGACCAAATATCCATGGCAAGAGAAAAGTCATCCCCACAGGAGAACCAGTTATAAGTCTCTAAATTGATGGCAAGTATATACTAAAGGACTTTTAAACAGTTAAGTGGAAAAAGTTTTATGAAAGCTTGCCTCTATTCTGATACCCTTGCAATATTCTTTACTATATATTAATTGATAGAAAGGTAAAACCAAATATCTCAGATTTTATTATAGTTCAGATTATTCATATTTTATGAATTAAACCAAGCCAAAGCACTAGTATGGCCCTTTGGGGCAAAGAAAACATTTTGAAGCAGAGACATTCTCTGGACAGTAAACACAATCATATCATGTTTGCTCTCTATGAACTACATCATAAATACACTTTCAGGTACCTAGTTTCATGGCTGTGGAAAGACATGGGGCAGAAATTTTCTTTGCTTAAACAGTGGCTTACAGTGTATTCCTGTAATCTGAAATAATGGTTATGACACCCTAATTCTCTAACTTCTTAAATATTAGAGTCAGCATCTACTTTAGTTGTCTGGATCAGAAGCGATGTTTAGAGAACCTGTCAAGGGTTTCTATTCTAGTCTTTATAGTGATTTTGTAAACCACACTAACATTTATTATAATTGTTCACTTTTCTTGTCCAGGAACCATAATACCTCACAGCTACAACCTAAAGTAGAAGTGCTTGGTTTTGTTTGTTTGCTTTCTTCTGCAACCATTTCCAACTCATAGTCAGCTGACTCCAAGTCAGAAGAGCAGTGGGGCATAGCAGAGTAAAAGCTGCTTGTGACATGGTAGTCAGAAAGCAGAGAGAGAAGGGAGCAGGGGAAAGAAATAAATTCTCCCATGTCATGCCTCCATTGATTTATTTTTTCCAACTGGATGCCACCTCCTAATGTCAAGTCAGCTATATTGCTCCCATGAATTAATCACCCACCCAAATCCCTGCCTATGAGCATATGAAACTCTCAGGGGGGAATATCCCTAAATAAACCATAAAGAATACATGACTTCTGGTAGCTGAATTCAGACTAATTCTCTGTTGCCTTCTTTAACTTCTGTGAAATAGAGAAAAATATTTACACATTTCAAACATAAAGTCAGGAGAAGAAACTCTGATGGATAAAAGTAGCTACCAAAATTTTAATGAAAGAATGGGTTGACACATTAGCAGATTCACAAGTCTAATTTATTGAACACCTGCAGAGGAAATTGCAAATGAAGAGCAAGATAACTCACGCTATAGAACTTTAAAGAGATTTAGGAATCAGAAGTACTAATATAATTGGATAGCTCTAAGCATGGGAGTGGTGACTGTGCATTATATGTGTAGTTAAAACTGGTCAAAGGTATCGTGTAAAGCAAATTTATTTTGGGATTGCTTTCTCCTTGCATTTAACCCAGTGACCACTCCCAAAATTTGATTATTTATAAAAAACCTGGAAAAATTAAATTACAGAGGCATCAGACACAGGGAGAATGAGATATCCACCTTCACTCTTAAGACACAGAAACTTTAAGTGAAATTCTGTGCATGGGATGGTGGGATTTTGAGCCTTTAGAATGGTGATTAAGCTTTTAAAATGAGCATATACGGGCTATGACACAAGTGAATCCTGCTATGAAGACACTGACTGACTCAGTTTTTAAAAAAGCTTACAAATATTGACATTTAGAGTTTTTCCAACTAAATGGATGATCTGTCATCTGCCCATGTGAGCTTTCTAACTGGAAAACCATAGCTGACATTCTTCCTCTTAAATCCAACACAGAGTTCCTATATTTACTTAGTGCATTAAATTTAAATACTTTAATATGAAACTTAATGTAAAACTATTTGACTTGTGCCCTGTATTTGACCCAGAAGAGAGAAAAATTACTCAGGGTTTAAGTCCCATGAGAAAAACAGAATGAGCTGCACCCACAAGAGAAAAAATTAACCTGCTCAACAAAGCAGCAGGATAAAGGTGCCAGCCAAAATTAATGTAAGATTCTGGCTAAATTGTTTCCAACAGGATGTCTTGCTTTGTGGTTTTCTGCTTTAAATACCCTATAACCATCCAATTTGGGGCCACTTTTTTTTTACTCTGAAACAGCAGTCTATGGGTGGTCACTGAGCTCAGCTAATAAAATCCTAAAATTTATCAATTTGGCCGCTTTGATTCTTACATTGTTTATGAACCCACTTTATGATCATGCAAAAATAAGGAAGAAACACCTCAAAGCAAACAATTACAGATGCCTGTAGACAGTTTCTACACTGTACTGTAATATCCACTGTCCCTGGATGCCCCTGCCTAATGACCTGAAGCCAGCTTTCACGTTCTTTTTCTTTTCTTTGGTAGGTTGTTCTCTTGAAAGTAGACTGTGCCGCGGTAGCAGAAAACTACTTGAGGTCAAGATAGGTACTGTGTGTTAATAGTTTGAATTAGCTTTACTCCACCAAGACATGTGTCTGAGAGATGTACTCTGCTCTAGATGAGTTCAGGAAACAGAAAAGCAAATCTATCTGGGAATCCGGAGCTAGATATTTGTTCTCTTACATCAGGCACTGCAGATAAATTAGCCTTGGGCTTATGATTATTGGTAGTAAACTTCGTGTAACTGGATGTGTGACACATAGTAAATTTAATTACCGTAGCCCTCAATCTTTCCATGTGAAGAAACAAAGATCTTAAACTTAATCTCTAACTATGATCAAGCACTAATATTTTATGATGTTTTCCTTCTCTTTTAATGGTTTATATTTTATATTCAATACTATATCTATTCACAAGATCATACAAATAAACTTACAAAATATTTTCTATCCACTTCCAAAAGATGTTGATTAAATATACATTTAAGCAGCATGCATAAAGTCATTCTGTGCTTTTGCTTTTCCACCCCTTTAGAAGCTTAAAACTGAGCAGTGAAGCCCCTATTGACCAAAAGGGCCACTAGCAGTGATTCAGCATCTTCTGTATAATTTTTCATTTAGACTCAGTTAAGGTACCAAGCCTAAAACAATTTTGCCATGCAAGATTTAGCATAGAAGAAATTATTGAAACCACAGGGTGAAAATTAATGATTAGCTTGAGATGCTAATAGCATAACAGCAGGAGAAAAGACTAAATGAGCTATGAGCTGAAGTAAAATATGTCACCTTGGAAATTGCAAGTGCTATGATGGAGAAACGATGCCAGGTAATAGGGGAAGAGAAGTAGAGAGCTATTAGATGGAGAGACAAGAAGAGAAGCATTTACATTAAGAGGACAGGGCAATGAGACTGTTGAGTTCACACACAAGAATCTGGGCTGAAAGATACTGTGGTTACTGATTGCAGACAGGAAGCAATCCATCAATTGCAGGAAAACGTGGCAGTAAAGAGACTAGGCAAGGAATAGGATGCAAAAGTGCTTTCCTACTCAAATTAAACAAGCAGACATAACATTCATTGTAATTGCTTCCTTGGTTAAATGACACCATTAAGGGCTTCCAAGCACAAAGGCTCTCTGCTCTGCAAAGTACTGAGAGAAGGAAAATAAAAGATTACCAGACACAAAAAGATTGAGACTGATAACTAGTATTTGGGATGACACACCAAAAAAATAATAAAAGCCACAATCTTTTTGGCAAAGATGAGGCTCAAAGTGCAATAATTTTTAAGAATAATATATAATAATATTATAGTATAATATAATACATATAGAGAGAGACAGAGAGAGTCAAGGAGTGAGGGGGACAAGCTATTGAACAAGTAATGAACAGGCTTTGTGTATTGTGAGACTTATGGATTTACATAGATCATCTCATTAGAAAGTGATTTAAATTATCTTTTGGAAAGAAAGATGTGTGTCTTGCTTTGAATATACCACTGTTGCTGTGATTCTGATGTGCAAGTTTTGCCTATGAGATATCATTTAATTTTATCTTTCTGGCCTTAAGAAACTGTACTGCAAATTGACCTGAGGAAAGAATATTATATTATTCAATTTTTATGATTAAGAGTAATTCATAAAAATAAAAAGTTAGATCAACCCCTTTGGAGACAATTTTTTTATTTATTCTACTATTTTACTCAAAACTATAGGGACAAGTAGGAAATTGAAATTTTTGAAGCCCACAAAATTCCGATTATAGTGCAGTTCACAGAAAATTCTGTTTGATAAACACTAACCTAAACTCAAAATATCCAGTTTGTAAATCTCATCATCTCTATATAAAGAATTAAATATTTTTAAATTTTAAGTTATGTTTCACTTGCTTAGAAATTGAAAATACTTAATTTTATTAATAGAATTTTATTTTAAATGATGAATTACAAGAAATACAAAACAGCTAAAGATAGAATTCATAAGACCCAACTCATTTTATGAATAATATTTCCAGTTTGCTTTATGCATTGAAGACTTTCTGTTTTTAAGTTTTATTTGTAGCAGCCAGGTCTACAAAAGTGATGTTTCTTTATAAAGTCACACTACCATGGGAGTCGACATTTTGCAATAATTAAGTTCAGTAAGAAAACGTCCCTAATGATGCATTTTAGAATCAGAGAGACTTAGAGCATATCATCTGCTTTCCTGAGTGACAAATAATCTTTCAAAAAGAAGGAGCTGGATATGAAAACTGTAGAGAAAAGAGTTTATCAATTTTTCAAAATGGACAAGGTCACTTGGACCTGACATCATTCTCTACATGGACTTTACTATGAACTTGTATAGATAGTTTAACTAGAGATTTTTCCATATTGATGGAATGTAAGAAATGAGGAAGAGGACTAGTCAGTCATCAAAAAGGGATTAACCAGTAGCAGTTTAACAAAGCAACATAAAGCTGTAGTAAAATTTCTTACCTTCTTGAGTTTACTACTAGTTTAAATTACCACAAGTTAGATTTTTTTCACAAGAATATATTGAGCTTGATTTGATCTTAGTGATCAGTGATCACATGCATTGCTGCCAAGCAGGTCAAATTTGTCACTGCAAACTAGTTTCAGATATTGATTTGCTTTTAAACAATTCAACTAACTGCACGGAATGTTTAAGAAAGGGAAAAAGTATATTTTATTTTATATTTATCATGTACATCATGAAATCATGTATTTGTAAATGGGCATATCATATGTTCTCTCCTGTTGTAGAATAAACAAATTTCTCAGTCCTTCAATATCTTTTTCATTAATTAGTAAAAATCATTGTTTAAATAGATGGCTTATTTAAGAAACTTGATTTCTTTAACATCCCTTGGGGAAAAGCCATCTGTACTGATTATGGGTCTGGGGCTTCCAAATGTTTTACTTACCCAGTAATCTATGGTGTCATTGTTACCCATTATTTCAACTGTAATGATATTTTCTGGGGAATAACAGCTGGCTCACATCATCTTCCCTGTCAACACATGTACAGCATCTAACAAAAGCCTAGCATATTGCATTGAGGCCAAAGTTCTTAAGTGTAACTTTCCAGTTTCTTACTCTTGCTCATCTGTTATTTCAAATTTGAAAAGTTTGATTATTGAGCTAGAGTATAAAGATTTAAAAACTGACAAATGATTTAAATAGGCATTTTTCCAAAAATCTACAAATTGCCAATAATACCATAAAAAAAACTTAGATCTCTATACTAGAACTAATCTTTCCAATATAATTGATGGATAATCCTTGACACACACACAAATAATAAAAACAAGAGAAAACAAAGCAAAAAAATTCACAATTCCCTCAAAAGTGATCCAAGTATGTACATGGGGAATGAATAAAAAACAAACAGCTGAATTATATGAAAAGATGAAAGATGTTTCAAAGAAAAAACTCAGATTGACAATATGCTCTGTGACCTCAAAGATAATATAACTATAGAGATAATGCATATAGTAAAATAAATCAGTGACTTTCTAGAAGACTAACAAAAAGGTACCTGAGACACATAAAAATATACAAATTATGAGTAACTGGTTTAGTAAAGAATTGGAGTGAATAAAAAGGAGCCGCCAAGAAATGAAATCCAGGAGATAAAATATTCTTTGTAAGACATGGTCATAACATATTCCCAGAAGAACTGAAAACATCATACCACAGTAATATATGTGCACCCATGTTTATAGCAGCACAATTTGTAATACCCAGATCTTGGAAACAACCTAAGTGCCCATCAACTGAGGAATGGATAAAAAAGTTGTGATATTTTTATACAACGGAGTACTACTTGGGTATAAAGAATGATCACATTGAGATATTTATAAATAAATGGACATGACTTGAGACCATACTCATAAGTGAAATAAACCAAACTCACAAGTGTAAATACCGTATAGTCTCCCTAGTATGAAAGTTGGTAAGAGTATATAAGATTTTGTGATAATCATGATTCCCCATTTCATTGCTTAGAAGCCTTTCAATGTTTTCATTCATCAGTTGGAATGGTTTTATTCTGTTTTGTTTGACTTTATTATGTGTGATGATAGGAACAGCTGTTTTAAAGAAAACAAAACATTATGGCAGCCATTGCTGGTTTAATATCATCTTACTTGTAAGTCCTACCATGCTTCTATTCTTCTATTACCATCAGTTCTATCATGTTGTGTCTTATTGGGATTTTAATATATGTGATAGTATAAACAACTTTTTTATGAAAATGAGATATCATAGCGGCCATTGATCATTCTCTTATTTGGTTCAGAATGTCCTATAATTCTTTCATTCTTTTGAATGGTTTTAGACTATTTAGTTATGTTTCATATTATTGTTTTTGAAACTATGCTCAACTATAATAGAGAAAGAGATATTTTGATAGCTACTGTTAATGTCCGGTTGTCTTATTGTAAAGTTCTGTGTTGCTTATGTTTTTTCTGTTGTGATCTGCTTTGTTCTACCCTCTTTTGTTTTATTCTCTTTAAAAAAAAAAAAAGACATGGCCATAAGTAACCAAAGTGAGGACAGAGGATTAAAACTACAAGTTAGAACAGTTGTCAGTCAGCATACTCAGAGATACTTTAACAACAATGAAAGAACTTGGATAATGAATCCAGCAGCTACTAGGTGATGTAAAGAAGAATATCTAATATTAATTGTAGTTAGTAAAAAAAAAAATCAAAAGACAGCACAAATGGCACAAAAGCCCTGCTTACAGAAATAATAGAAGAAGACTTTCCAGTATACAAAAATAATTTAACACATAGATGAGTAAGGCACACATAACTGCAAGAGGCTGTGTTCAGCAAAGAAAACAAAACAAAATAAATAAAACAACTTGACCATGACACATTGTAAGTAAAATCCCACCCTCCCATGCCCCCACCATCCCAGCTGACCACCTTGTGGGACCCAGGAATTCCAGCTAGCAGTGCAAGCTCCTTATTCAAAGACCCTCTCCAAAAATGGGCATCTGAGATGAACACTCATTTCTCAGATGAAGATGTACAAATATCAAATAAATACATGAATAAATGTTCATCATCACTGGTCATTTGAGAAATGCAAATTAAAACAACATTGAGATTTCATCTCACTCTGGAAAGAATAGCTGCCATCAAGAAATCAACTAATAACAAATGTTGGTGAGGCTACAGGGAAAAAGGAACATTGCTCCCTGTTGGTGGGAGTGTAGACTGGTACAACCACTATGGAAATCAGTATGGAGAATTCTCAGAAGACTAGGATTGGAAGCTCCATTCAACCCAGCTATTCCCTTCCTGGGTATTTTCCCAGAAAAACTGAGAAGTTCATATCACAGTGATATATGTGCACCTATGTTCATAGCAGCACAATTTGTAATAACTAAATCTTGGAAACAAACAAAATGCCCATGAACCACAAAGCTGATGAAAAGATGTGGTATTTTTACACAATGGAACGCTAATCAGCTATAAAAAAGGATGATCTTGAGGCCTTCATAGGGAAATGGAGACAACTTGAGACCATCCTCATAAGTGAAATAAATAAGAATCATATTTGTAAATATCACATTGTGTCTCTAGTGTAAAAATAGTAACAACTATAGGAGTATAAATCCCAAAATATGTAATGGCTATTATAAAAAAGAGAGGGAAAGAAAGTGCTTTAAATGATGTAAAAGCATATATGTTTAAATGTATAAGATAAATGACCATATTAGTAAGTTTTGTTGCATCATTGAACAAAACCATTTGCACTCTCACTGTTTGAATGTCCACCTTTTATGCTTTAATTTTGTAACTTGAATAACTATTTCTAAGATGACAATATTTAATTTCTCAACTAGTGATTTTTTGGGGTAATTTTTTTGAAATTCTGTATTATCTCTACCCTTTTTTCTGTTTTGCTCTTTTTTCTTGTTAAATAAAATTTTAAAAAAGTAAAATCCCAGAGGTCCAATACAAGAGCCTCAAAACTTATTAAAGAAAATCACTTATTAATGTAACCACATTAGAATTATGGCTACATTCTTATGTAAATCTCAATGCTCAGGGAGCTTGGAGTGAAGTGTTTCAAGTCCTACAGGAAAGAACTTCTGACTCAGAGTAATATATCATTCAAAACTCTCATTCATAATTGTTAAGAGAAATAATAATGTTATGTGATAAAAAGCAACTTGAGAAATTCATAATCATCAAAAAAGTTTTCCAAAAATTCTCAAGGTTATCCTAGAAAGAGATAAGGCAATATTATCAGAAAGTACAATGACATGAATACACTAGGTAGGGTGAGAGTAAGCAAAAGGGGAGAGCAGTCACAGGAAATGACATCAGCAAGTTAACATGTTTCAATAATAACTCTCAGTATAATAACTCTTGGTGTAAATGGTTTCATTTACCACATCTCTGAACAAGTGAGCTCCTGTATCAACAGTACTACACGCTACAAAAGAGAATACACATTCTTTCTAACACATGGAACTTTCTCCAAACAGACCACATGATAGCTAATAAAGCAACCTTAAAAAAATGAACCAAATTATTTCACACATATTATTAGGTCATAGTGCAATAAAATTAGGAATTGAAGATAAGACAAACTTAAAAAATTATGTAAATACATGGAGATTCAAAATAGAGTTTTGAATAATCCTTGGGTCACAGAAGAAATGGAGACAGAATTAGAAAATTCCTAGAATTAAACATTAATGCTAATATAACATACCAGAACATATCGGACATGGTGAAGTCAGCCCTAAGAGGGGTGTTTATATTTGTAAATGTCCACATGAGAAAAGCAGAGTGAGCCAAAATAAATAACTGAACAACGAGCTCAGTGTGTTAGAAAAAAAAAATAACAACTCAAATCCAAACCTACTATTAGGAAAGAAATTTTGAAGATCAGAAAAGAAATCAATTAAATTGAAACTAAAAAATTTTTGAAGAACCAATAAACTAAAGATCTGGTTCTTAAAAATAAATAAATAAATAGCCGAGTTCAACAAAATAAAAAAGAAAGAAAGAAAGAAAAGACTCATATGAATGCAATTAGAAATGAGAAATCCAGATCATTAACTATTACTTCGAAAACCTATACTCCAGTAAATCTAAGGATCCAGAAGAAAAGGATGGATTCATATATATATATATATATATATATATATATATATATATATATAAAACCAAAACTGAACCAAGGAAATATAAAACCCACTAATAATCCAGTAATGGGTGCTGAAACTAAGGCAGTAAGAAAAACTTACCAACTAATAAAAGCCCAGAACCATTTCTAAAATGATGTTAGTACCAACAGTCCTCAAAGTCTTTAATAAAATTGCAAGCAGAAAAAGTACTGTCAAATTCATTCTAAAAAATACCATTAAGTTGATTCCAATAGTGGACAAGAATTCCAAATATAAAAAAATAATCTATAAGGCAAAAAAGATCCTCAAGAAGTTAGTTGCAACAAATCATTTAAAAATGCAGCAAATACAGCAAATCATTAGAAAAGATTATATATACATGATGACCCAATAGGCTTCTTCCCAACAGTGCAAAGATGGTTCAACATACACAAGTCAAAAAGTGTAATGCATCATGTAAATAGAAGCAAAGATAAAAAGCTTACACGATCATCTTAGTAGACCTAGAAAAAGCTTTCAACACAATCCAATATCCATTCACAATGAAGACACTGACAATAATAGTCATGAAGAAACTTATCTCAATCTGGCAAAAGCTACTTGTGACAAATTTACTACAAATATCATGTTAATGAGGGGGGGGATGAAAGATTTTACTCCAAAATCAGGAGCATGTCAAGAATGCCCATTATCAAAATTCTTGTTTAATATAGTACTCAATATTTTAGTCACTGAAATGAAGCAAAAGAAAGGAAAATGAATGTATATGCATAGAAAATGAAGAAATCAAGCTATCTTTATTTGCATACAACATGATCTTTAAAATAGAATCCCCAAATAACTCTACTGAAAGACTCCTAGAACTAATAAACAGATTCAGTGCTGTAAAAGGATACATAATATACAAAAATACAGTTTTCCTGTAAACCATATTAAATGTACCGAGAAAGAAATTATGAAAACAATAACATTGCCAGTAGCTTCAAGTAAAATTGAATAATTAAGAATTAACCTAATAAATGAAAAAAAAGGCCTCTATATGGGAAAATATAGTACTCTGAAAAAGGAAATTGAAGAGAATATCAGAAAATAAAAGATAGCCCCTGTTCTTGGATAGGTAGAATCAATGTAATCAAAATTGCATAACTTCAAAACTGATGATTGATAGATAGATAGATTACAATCTCAATCAAAATGCCAACATCATTCCTAATAAAGCTAGAGAAAACAATTCTAAAATTTATTTTGAACCAGAAGAGCCCTAGAATAGCAAAAAATTCTGAGCAACATGAATAAGGTAGAAAGCATACCAATGTTGGACTTTAAGATATATTACAAAGCCATATTGATATGAGCAGCAAGGTACTGGCACAAAAACAGACATGCAAATCATTGAAATGGAACAGAAGATGTAAAAACAATCCCAGGAATATTCTATCACAAAGGAACTAAAAACATCACAGAAGGAAAGCCTCTTTAACAAATGGTACTGGAAAAATTGGTTATACACATGCAGAAGATTGAACCCCTATCTCTCACCACATACTAAATAAATTAAAAATGAATCAAAGATCTAATGGTCAAAACAGAAATATATAATATGTTGGATAATCAAAAGGTAAAAATGTTGAGCACACAGATATAAGGAATAACTTTCTGAACCCAAACCTAGTTCCACATGAAATAACATCAAGAATCTACAAGTGTGATAATATTAAAGTAAAAACCTTCTAGAACAGCAAAAGAAACAACCAACATATTGAAGACACAGCCTATACAACAGGACAAAACTTTTGCCATCTATATATCAGACATAGTCCTAATATCTAGAATACATAAAGAACTAAAAAATAAAAGACACAAATGAAAGACCCAATCAAAATTGTCAACTGAAATGAAGACATTTCACATGAGAAGTACAAATGGGCAATTAATATGTGTAAAAATATTCAACATCTAGCCAATAAAGAGATACAAATTGAAATAACACTTCAATAATGGTACAGAGTTAAAGTATTCACTTCATAGTGATTCTTGCATGCCCATGTTGATAGCAGCTCAACTGTTAATATTTACAAATGGTAAGTGTCCTTCATATCCATCAGTAGATAAAGAAAATATGCATAAATTTTAGTTATTTGTAGGAAAATGAGGCACCTTGAAGCCATATTGTTAAGTGAAATAAGACATGAAAACTTAAATATCACATGATATGTCATTTGAAAAACCAGAGGTATAAACAAATTAAAAATCACAACAAAACATAGATGATGGAAAACTGACAGATATTTTGTAAATGGGAAGTGGGCCAAAAGAAGGACCTAGGAGCAAGCGAAAGAAGAAGTGTATGCAAAGGAACTAAGATGTGTGGCCATTCACCACGTGCAGGCTTCTGCCTGCCGGGAACAGACAGACCCCAGCTTCTCCCCATGAGTCAGTGCCATTTGCGGGCCAACGGTAGAGAGAACAAAGCCACACCAGCAATCACGACCAGTCTGGGAACCAGCACCACGCACAGGCCACCACCAGACTGGAACAAGCAGACTCCAGCCACTTCTGGTGCATGGGCTGAATATAAGGAGTACCACACCCTCCCACCCACCGTAAGTGACAGGCTTATCGGAAGAAAAACAGGCTGTGATGATAGACATGAAGTGAAATGCAGTTGGATGCTGTGATGCTTTGGTGTTTCGCTAACGTTGCAGGTCTCAGGCCAGTGGTCTGATCCTATTTTGATTGGTTTTGATTGGTTTTATCCTGTTCTATCCTCTTTAAAATAAATTTTTTGAAAATTAAAAAAAGATGTGTGCATACATGTACCTTTCCATATGATGAATGTAATCATTATGTACTGCAAAGGTTAACTAATAAAATTTTTTTTAAAACTTAATAATTAATCACTCCGGGAAGCTAAGTGGTCTATGGTGTTTGTCAGAGTCTGGAAATAGGGATTATGTGTGATTATATAATAGAGGATTAACATTTTGGAAAATAAAAACAACCCTGGGCCCATATATTGGTTATAGTTTCAAATCAATAAGGACATTCATAAGGCAAACTAACTGTTCTATTAAAATCATTACATTATCAAATGCCATCGTCTATATTTTCCATAATAATGAAATACTACAATGCAGTTAGTTTGGTGATTTATAAAATCCTTAAAACTAACAATATGTGATCTCACTTGGAAACTGTATTTCATTTTTCTTTCTTTGCAAAGGCATTACTGTCCCTAATTTATTAACATTTTGTCTTTTACTCCTATAAATTCTAAAATATTCTTCTAGAATTCTAAAATACCTAATTGTCATTATTCTCATATCCTTTAAAATTTTCTCTCTGGATAGAGGTTAGCATATACTACAACAGCTGAGTAAAAAACCCAAAAATATATTAACTGTATCACAATAATTTTAAAAAATCATATAGGTAAGAAAAATAATGAGAACATCAGATTGGAGCTCAAAGTTGGTAGGAAGTCTATGTAACTAGTCGCAAGAAATTTATTCTGGAGAATCAGTAGTCAAATTTAAAGAAGGAATATTTCACATTGTACTAATGCTAGAAAATATTGTGATGTTTACCATACAGTTTCAAAACCTCAGGTAAAAAAATAAAAGCCTAAGGGAAGTGTCAAATTTGAACTACTCAACTGACAAAAATATACATAAAGGCAACACAAATAGGTTTGGTAATTAACATGTTATTAGTGCAATTTGAATTTAATATGAAAATCATTGCTTTAAAAAATAGTTAATTATGCTTATTTCTGCATTGTTTATTTCATTTGAGTTAATTAAAGAATGGGTAAAATAGGCATTATCTTTATTGAAGGGGAAAGCAAATAGTATTAAAGGATGGGTGAGTTGATCAAATATTACAAGTAAATGCTTTAGGTTTTGAAAAGTGATTGTTTTACATTTGAAGCCAATTATCTTATTCCAGATGATGATTTCTCAATTCACTACCTCATGATGCATCTTTATTTGGCATTTCATGTAAGTTTTCCAGGATGCTACATTTTATTTCACCAACGAATGGCTTATAGTCATATTCCTGAGTATGAAGACTTCAAGCCTTTATAGTTTTGCTTTACTACTGCTTCCATATGAACTGTCCAAAACAGGGATCATTAATATTTCTGATATAATTTAATACCAATCCCCAGGGATAGTCCTTTTTCTCTCAGTAATGTTTTTTTTAAATGGAGGGGAAGATAGTGGGCTCCCTCAAGCTTTTTAAATAATTCTTAGTTTGATCTATAAGACTTACAGAAAAGTTGCAAAAGATAGTATAACAGTTTTTGTATATCCCTCAACAGTTTCTTTTAATATAACACTCATATTAAAAGTATCAATATAAGGACATTTAAACTGATTTCAATTACAATTATCCAAACTCCAGACCAGATTCAAATTTCATCATTTATTCCATGAATTACTTTTGTTTTTCCAATATCCCATGCAGTATTCCATTTTGTGTTTTTGTTATTTTCCTTTCTCTCTTCCAATCTACAATAGTTCCTTCACTTTCCTTAGTTTTTATGACCCTGATGCTAATTATTAATCTTACAACTAATTTATTTTTTGAAAAGCCATTCACCTTGAAATTGTCTAAAGTTTTGTCATGGTCATACTGAATTTATGAATATTTTGAATAATATCACCTAAATGATAATGTGTCCTTCCTTCGCAAAATATCATATCATAGTGTTAGTGTTTCTTAACATTGTCTTAACCAAGAAGTCATAGTGTTAACATTGACTTCTTGGTTAAGACAATGGCTGCTTAGTTTTGTCTTTCTGTTTGTAGTTAATAAATATCTTTGGTTAGATGCTTTGAGGCTATGATAATAACATTCTATTTTCAAATTTTCTTTAGTTGCTCAGTATTCATCAGTGCATCTGGTCTATAACAATTATTTCTGTGATTACTTGCCTATTGTTGATTTTCTATTGAAAAGCCATTTGAATCTTCATTAGATAAAGGTTCCCACTGCAGAAGATTTAGGGATGGAGATGGAGGTGGAGGTGGAGATGGAGATAGAGATGGAGATGGAGATGCAGATGGAGTTGGAGACGGAGATGATGGTAAAGAAATAGAGATCTTCTTCCTCAAGTCCTGTGTATAAGAAATATAAATGCATCTTAATGCTTTTATTTCTCTTCTTACTGGATCCCATGAAGAAATGCTATCTATGTTCAGTTAATAGTGACATATGACTTTCTCAGCTGCATAATTTGGTTGGAGTTAGAGTGAATTGAGTGAAAAATAAAACCATATTTACACTATGTCTGTCTGTTTCCTGCACAAACTCTCATGACAGTGGAAAACAATAGAAGCATTTTTTTCAATGTAATAGATGTCAACTACCAAGACACTCATAGATTTTCATTAATATCTTCATATTTTACCCTTTAATGAAACAAGCTTGATTATATGTAAGAAAAATCTTTTCAAGTTCCACTTGTTTTATTATTATCTATTGCTTTTTAATATAATTTGCTTTTCAAAGGAAAAATAATACTAGATTGGAAGACTGTACTGCCCTAACACCAAAGAAAAATTTCTCTTAAAGAATATTTGGAGAATAAAAAGCCTCTCAACCTCTCACTCATTATGGAAAAAAGAAAAAGAATAGGAGCTGCAACATACAAAGTAAGTTTGAATGTGTTTCTATGTTTGTGTGTGTCCGGGCCAATCTTTAAGTTAGGTTTTAGCTTCTATAGCATTAAAAACAGGTGGATAAGCCATCTCTAACATGGCGCATTTCATGGAACACTCAAAATATTACCTCAACAAATACACTCAAGTTATACATTACACAGCTAAGCAAGGACAAAATAAAATAGGTTTAGTGTGCTTATTAATAGCACTACTTGTTATTCTGATTGCTTCTTTGTAGGAAATTAAATCTGTTGATATGTTTTGAGTGTTTAGAACAGATATTGAAATCTTCATATCAGTTATGTACTTGGTTACAAAACCTAAAATATAACATTAGAAATAAATTCCTGTATGGACTACAATGAAAATGCAAACATGAGTTCACCGCAGAAATAATCCTTGCGTCACTGTCACAGCTGGGGCAGTTTTCACACAGGACAACTGCTCATTCCATGCAGGTCTCGCTTACACTGATGGCACGTGTGCTCACTTAACTTGCCTTTCCTGTGTGACAGGCAGTTTTGGTCATCTCTCCTGTCTTCCTTGTCTCTCAGGAGCTTTGTACTGCATTGTACAATGTACACTTACCAGGAAATAACAGACATTTTTATGGTTTGTCTAGATGTTCCCCACAGAGTCTCATGTACCCTTAGATGGCACATCTCAGAGGTGGAGAATTTAGAATGTGTGATGCCAGGATTAAGAGGGTGTGATTAGTGAATCAGTGCACTGACTGGTTGGCACAGCACTGGCTAGGATCACGGTGTGAGTGCAATGCCTACCCTACCGTGGATAGCCTGCATACAGTACAAGGGACAGATCTTTGTCTGCTCTTTCTGCTGCTTTGCCATGTTCTGGGCACCATGGACTGGGTCTTCCTTGCTGTTTTTACCATCATATGGGTGCCATGAACTGGATCTTCTGCGATGATCCTCTGCCGAGCTGCCCTGCCTTAGAACCAGCTGATTATGAACTGAAACCTCCACAAACTGTGAGGCAAATAAACTTTTCCTCCCTTAACTTTGGGCATTGTATATGTTGTCTCATCAATAAAAACTAACTAACACAGATGTCAACAAAATACAACATCAACAATCAAATGAGTGCTTACAGTAGACACCAACACTTTGACATCAAATGCTTACTTGCTGCCAAAACCTAAAATATAACAACAGAAATAAAAACTTTTGTGAACTACAACATAAATACAAAGTCCACCATAGAAATATTCTTTGCTTCAACTGTCATGCCCAAGGCAGTCTTCACAAAGTAAAACCCACATGTGCCATACACAAGTACCACATTGAGAGCACACTTGGTCTGTTTCCTTGTTCCTCCTGTAGGGCACAAGTGATGTCTTTTTGGATTTCCTGTTGTCGTAGTAGGTCTTTGCGATACCTGCCTGCCTGCTCACCTCTCAGCTCACCAGTGTGTCACACAGATGTTTTGCATAGTTCTCTGTCTGGACAGAATATTTTGTTTTTCCTCTGCAGTAAATGATCTCTTATTAGTTCAAGTACCAATCTTTTGTAAAGGTTTCTCTCTGATATTTTCACTTGTTATTTTCTTTGTAAACTATCTATTTAAACCACACATGCTTATGATTGAATAAATAAATTGACAGTTGACTTTTATTAGTATTTTCATTGTAATTCATATAGCAATTTATTTCTAATGTTATATTTTAGGTTGTATAAACAAGTATATAGCTATGAAAATGTTGATGTCTATTCTAAACAAATATATAATACATATTAATAATTTGACACTTTATTTTATTGAAATTTTGTGCCCCTCTTAACTGCATGCTGAACAATACAACAGCAACCTCTGGAAAAAGGAGACCACTAAGATGTGAAGAATGTCCTACAAAAAAGCCAGAAAAACAAAAAGCATGTTTTTATTTTAAGCAATACCTATGCATGGAGTATGCTGTTGTCTGTGTGCAGACTGCCTTAGGTGTGATAATTGAAGCGAAGATTTTTTTTTGTAAAGTGCTATTGATATCCTTATTGTAGTTCATATAAGAATTTATTTGTGCTGTTGTTTTTTAGACTTAGTACACTAAAAGCTGGTCTATGTTGAAAAGTGTGATTTTTTATAAATATTTAATATATTCTAAAAATCAGTATTTAATTTTTTGATTTTTTTCTGTTAAGTAGTCATATTTTAATATAATAAAACTCTTAAAATTAAAGCTAGTAATTGATCAGTAGGAATATTCTAAAAGCTAAACGTATTTTTGGCTATTACCTGCAAACATGTTCCTTTATGACAAAATTGTTGTTATGCCACACAAGCTATGTAAAAATAGGTTAAAATAAGATCAATCCTTATAATATGTAAAAAATTTTTATTTTAATCAGTTATATCTCAAGTGAAATAGTCAATATTTTATGAAGTATATCGAGACAGAAAGGAAAAACAATCATGGTGTGTGTGCTATGTTCTCTTACATAAATGGACCAAGTTAATATTCTTTCAATTTGCCTTTGTTTTTGAATTTGTTGTTGCCAATACAATCATATACAATATTTCAAAGTAAGCAATATAATACCAAAAATGTGTATACCCTGCAAAATTGTTTACTATATGGTTTTTTTCTATACAATTTCAAAAGAAATTTCTTTGCTAAATTTTATGTATAAAATCTTAAATCTGTGGAGGCTACAATTGTCATCTCAGCCATCAGTGTACTTTCAGAGAATGTTTGGAGCTGTCAGTGTAGGCAGAATACGTTTTATGAAATGAAGTTTCACAGAGGTGAGTGCAAGATCATCTCTAGTTATAGATGAGCGATCTGGACCTGGAGGCAGAAAAATGAGCGCAATCATTTGCAAACTATATCGTAGGTCATATGACTGCGTAATTTTAATTTTTTAACTAAAAAGAAGTATTTTAAAACAGCTTTCTTAGAGAATTTATTTGGTCTTATGAAGACCAAATTATATGCTAAACTTTCTATTGCATAATAAAATATACCACTGTATTCTAAAAATGCCTCTATTAAGGCATAGAATTGAAGAATTTGTGAAATGTAAAATGCAAATAAGATTAGAACCAATGTAAAGCAAGACAGAATACCTCCAAAACATTCAACAAACTAGAACTTCTGTAAGAAAAAAGAAATTTTGTGATACCTTATGATTTAAGTAAATAGCATCCATCTTGAATGTGAGCCTTGTCTTAATATGTCATAAAGAGTCTCTTTTGAAGGTAACCATTAGCTCTATGCACAGGGTGTTTCAGGTATTAGGATCAGAAGGGAAACAAGCCCAAATGACCTTCCCATTAATCAAAATAGAAATTATTATTTCTGTAACTCCTTCACTCAGTAGGAGCCATTTTTAATTTTGGAGATAAACAGGTAGGTGTCCAGCTTGTGCCATGCAAAATGCTTAAGTAAAGCCTGTTGAGCAAAATGACCTGCAAAGTCACATGAAACCTACTTATTTTTATCCATGGAGGAAACTATTGGGGAAGCTGATCGAAGCACATGCAGAAAAAAACATTTCCGTTACCTCTACTGATCAGCCTTATTATGTGTTCAAAAATGTGAATAAAGATGACCATCTAATAATTTACAGAAAAAATAACCCAGTTATTTGACCAAGAAGGAGCAAGACATGGAAGCAAATCCTAAGAAATGCAAGAGTCTTGAAAGTTTTATCAGTTTTCTCGGAAAAATTTAAATAGCCACCAATGAGTAAAGAAACACAAAAAAGATTTATTAAGAATAATCATTAACAAAATAAAAATTAACAGAATGCCTAAAAAACAAGAGGAATGGAGCTAATATCTAGTTAGCAATTACTAATTTAGTTGAGAAAAATATGTAAAATTAAAACAAGTAAAAAAAGATGGAGAATATAAAATCCTTAAGAAATATACAGCATTTATCCAATTAAAGGTTTTTTAAAGAGATAATGAAACCATTATCAACCACTTGAGATGTTTTCCTGAAATCAAAAATGTAATGGTTTTATGATGTACAAATCTACTACCTTCTAAACAGAAGAAATGAAAAATATGCTAGATAGCCAGAACATTATGTATAATACTTCAAGAAACAGGAAATGTTTATGTACAAGTAAATATAATCATTACCATAACTTTCAAGTATCAATATGTGGTTATATGAAATTTTCTTCAAAATATTGAGAAAATTATTTTGTTACATCTTTAGCCAAATTACCAGTAAAAATGTATACATAGGTGTACAAAAGATGTGAGTCTTCACACGTTTTTTGCATCTCAAAAAGTAACTAAAGATTTTATGGTATAAGACAGAAAAATAAAAACAAAAACATCAGTCAACATAAAACAATCACAGGGGATATAGCTCAGTGGCAAAGCACCTGTCCAGAAAGCAGTTCGATCCCTGGAAAAAAAAAATCACAAATACCCCAAACACTCATCAAATGTCAAAAAATCAAGAAAGAAATTACAGTAAAAGAAATCTGTCTTCATCTTGAAGGTTAAAAAATGCTCCTTCAATCAGCACATGTTTAATGACAGGATTTTTACATACTTTTCTTTAGATACAAACACATTACTTGTTTTGCATTTCTATTTATATGATGCATTACAATTATCTTACAGAGTCTGAATGACATAGTCCTAGCAATTTCAATTCATATGTAGATTTTAAGACTGTTCCAAAAGTTAAATATTAGGATTTTTTGTTCAGTTAATCAAAACGCTGAAGTTTGAAACAGTGAAGCCCTATTTTCTATAAGCACTTTTTCCAAAGAGGAAAACAAAATTTGTTCTGTCATTATTTTTACAAATATAAGTATTTCAGTTACTGCTATGTGTCATCCAACAGAAACACAGGGTCATGAAAATATGACCATGCATGTTCATCTACGTTATTCAGAAGACGTGGCAGCATGTTATTCACCATAAAAGGTAAAATTTTTTAATAAATTCAGGACATTGAGCGATCCACAGTAGTGCAATTAAAGACAGGCATGAAAGTACTTTTAGAACTGCTTCAGAAGGTAATAACAAAACTGAGATAAATGTGTTTGAAGAAAAATGAAGTAGTTTTCATGGAGATTAATCATGATGTATCTTTTACTATAACAAATCTTAAAAGAATCTAAACATACATTGTATTTTTTTATTATACCTGGTAGTTTCTCTGTTCTCTCCCATTGATCTAGATGCCTGATTTTAAACCATTACCATACTTTTCTACTAACGTAGAACTTCAAAGTTTATTTTGAAATCAAGTATGGTGATAACCCAGCTTTATTCTTTTTGTCTAAGATGGCTCTGGCTATTTGATGTTCATTTAAAGGCATTTTCTTTACTGTTTTAAAAATTACCAAAATTATTGGTTTAAAAAAATACACATATATTGTCATGTAGGCTGCAATGTGAGACACAGGCTTCTCAAGCTAGTATTAACATAGCTGTGTTCTTTTTGGGAGGCTCTAAAGCAGACTCTCTTTCCAGTCTTTTCCCTATTTTAACAGCCAACAACAATCCTAGGCCTTAAATCCAAATTCTCCAACTATACCTGCAGAGTCACATCTCACACTCCCACCACAGCTCTAAAAGGTCCTCTGCTTTTCAAGGCAGTACATGATGAGACTGAAGTCACCCAGGTGTTCATGGAAGTCCCCCAGTGTCCAGGTTTTTAACCCTGATTATACCAGCCCAGTTCCTTCTCCAAGTATGAAAATCTGTGCACAGGTACTGGAGACTAGAATATAGCCTGCACACATTTGGGAGACTTTTCCCTACAGGTGACCTCCTGTGAACAGATTTCAGCACTATAAAAGACTTCTCCTTCTTCCTTTTTGGATATTTGTTGTTCCAACCTACATTTTTTTTTAAATTTTATTTAAGAGAAGAAAAGCAAAACAGAAAAAAGGGTAGAAATAATACAGAATTCCAAAAAAAATTAAGAAATCACTACTTGATAAATTACATATTGTCTTCTTAGAAATAGTTGTTCATGTTACAAAATTAAGGCATACAAAGTGAACAAACAGTGAGGCTGCAAACAGTTCTGTTCAGCGATCCAACAAAAACTTGGTAATATGGTTATCAATCCCACACACTTAAACATACATGCTGTTATATCCTTTAGCACATTTTCTTTTCCTCCTTTTGCTTTTTAAGTACATTATCTGTTTAGTTATATCATGTTTCATCTTGCTCAGTACCTTGTTGGTCTGTTTTGTTGTTGTTATTCCTTTTTAATCACCTTATATAATTCTGTTGTTTTGTTTTTGAGTTTCTCAGCATCCATGTCACATGGATCAGCTTTGGTGGAGTTGGGAGTTTTGAGAGGTATTTTGTTACCTTGTTTTCTCATGTTCTATTGTTTTATTTTATTTAATTTTCATTAACTTGGAGGTAGTAATATACAACACAACAGGATGGAATAAAGCCAATTGAGACAGTATAGTGAAATTGGCACAGAACATCACAGCAGGTCAGAGTTGGGAGTTTTTGGAGGTATTTTGTTACCTTGTTTTCTCATGTTCTATTGTTTTATTTTATTTAATTTTCATTAACTTGGAGGTAGTAATATACAACACAACAGGATGGAATAAAGCCAATTGGGACAGTATAGTGAAATTGGCACAGAACATCACAGCAGGTCACCAGGACAACAATAATAGGCACCATTGTATATCTTGTTATCTTCAAAATAGTTGTTCTTCTATTAGGTACAGCAAAATCAAAAGAAATACACAACATTATAGAACACATCAAAACAGAATATTGAATAGAACAACATCGTTAATCAGAACAAAGCAAAACGGCGATAAAAATATCTGGCTTCAGAGATAGTAGAAGCAAACTCCCCCCACTTGCTGTATCACGTACGGTCACCTCCCAAGAGATACCCAGATCCCTGGATCCCGATTGTTAGCGGGGGGGGGCACAACCTACATTTTAAAAACTTTTTGAATGATTAATTTTGACCCTTTGTCTAACCATGTAACAAATTAGGCTTCTTCGATTCCTTTGGGTTTCCTGGTAGCTGCAAAGAGACTTATAATCTGATTTTGTGGGCCTTCTTGAAGGTGGGTTCTGTGGAAAACACTCTCTGAGATGGAGAATGAGTTTTAGAACATTAGTCAGCATGTGCTTTGAGATTGTTACTATAAAGGAGGAGAAGAATCAGAAAGATTGCATAAGCCAAGAGAAATCAGGCTGCAGCTGAGGCCCATAAAAGCCTGAAGTGAATATACTATAGAGGAGTTTCTGAAGCCAAGATGTCTGCACCTTACTCTATGTTTGAGTGAAAGGACCAGGCCTTTAGGCAGGGCAGGAAGTGAAGGGACCTTCAGCGCTCTGGAGAGAGCTGGCTCCAGAGAGCCAGAGCCCTCACAGCTCTCAGAGCAGCTGGGAAAATAAGACCTTTCTTCCTCAGAGAGGATCTGAGCTCATCACAGCATCCAATATTTGCCTCTGATATTGTCTACATAGCTCTTGCAATATACACACTTTCTGTTTCTCTGGTCGTGGTGCTTGCCCAAGCCCTTCCTTCATAGCACTTTACCCATAATGACAGTATTTTAAAATTGAGTATTTGCTTGTGGTTTATATTAGACCTTTCTCTAGCTCCATTTCATCCATTTTGTTAACAAATGTTGCCAAATCAGTCTTTCAGCTTCAGTGAATTGGAATAAATGGGGTGGTGCTAAACAGTGTAATTTTCTTTTATAGGGCGACCTGTTTTCTACCACAATCTGACTCGGTTTAGTTCGGAGATTGAGGTGACACAGGGAAGCCAATGCTGTGCATTCCTAAACTACATGAAGAGCAAAACTAAAATTAAGATTTCTCACCATTTCTTTCTGTACCCTGTGCAGTACTACTGAGGTATTATAATTCAGCCTCAATCATTTGCTGGTTTTTGTGACACATTCAAAAATCTTAAGTACGTTAATTCTTGGTTTCTTTATTTTAAAAGCTTGTGTAATATTATCTACTTCTTATATCACCTCTATGCTAAAAGAGATGATATAAACTGTATCACAGTAGGAGATGCATAATTACTGTCCAGGATGCATTAATTTTTGTCTTCTTCCTCTGGTTCAGTAAAAATCTTTAAATTCTTTCATCTGTTTTACCCATGTACCTATTTCTCCACTCTACTTGTAATATGACGTACCCAGCACATTACATATCTGTCATTATAAGCTTAAAATGTATTTCAATGGATTTTAACTCAGAAGATTGTCTTAAGGAAAAGTGGAATATTTTATGCAACTGAACTGCACACCTTTTTTAATACTTATAATTGTAGTTATATTCTTAGGAATGTAAATAATTTTTTATACAACTTGATTAGAAACTGAATTTAAACTGATAACATACGAAAAGTTAGGCATTGTACATGTATTTTCAGAACAGTTATAAATTAATGCATGTTATTTTATCAAAAATAGTTATTTTAAAGCTACAAAAATGATAATTTAATCTGCTTCAGAATTAGTATGTGTTTTGAACTGTCATCAAATATTTTATAAGTACCAGATGAAAGTCATAATAACTTTATGCAAAACATATGGGTACAAAGAGAACTTTGAAGACCCTTCTAGGGCATGAGACCTGGAGATTTAAATAATAGTTTCCAAACTTTTATAATAGAAATTTTATTTTAGAAACTCTGTATACATGCACACATAAGCACACAGTGCACATAAAAGAAACAAAATATCCATAGGGATGGGGATTCAGCTCAGTGTCATAAGTGTCTGCCTGGCAAGCACTATGTCATGAGTTCGACCCCTGGTACCAAAAAAAAAAAAAATCCATGAAACAGTACTTTAACTTACTATATACCATGTTCTTTTATTTTTTGCTCTTTTGTTTTATCTTATTCTATTTAAAAAGCTAATTTGCTGTCAGTCCTCTAATTTGAATTTATGACCTTTTATACCACCATAAGCTATAAATAGGTCATGTTCACAGTTTGAAAACTACATTTGTAGGTCTCTTGGGTTCTATATTCAAAAGTAATTATTGAATTTTGTACAAAAATAAAATTACAAGCTTGTGTGCCATAAGGACTTAGAAATATCTTAGTTGTGTTCATTTTATAATTCTTTAAAAACAGGGAAGCAGTGGAAAATGTAATGATTAAATATAAGTTTTAAGGAAATTGAGATACTTTAATAAAAACAAATATATGGTACAATATTTCCACACTTCATATCTAATGGCAGTTATATTTTTAGGAATGTATAAATGGTCAGATAATTTGTCTGAGAAGAGGATTTTATCATCAAATTTGAGGAAATTTAGAAAGTATTTTTCAAAATGCAATACCAAGAGTACATAATGAACATAACATTATTTAAATAGAATTTTGCCTTATTTCAGGTTTCCAGCTGCACTATTGTCATCACATCACATATTTATTTTGATGTTTTCAATTCATTATCTCTCAGACCTAAAAATGTAAAGACACGTTTGCAAATTAGTTTTTAATCTGTCGAGCAATTTTATTCCCTTCAGGAAAGGCGTCAAAAGCATGAAAGAACTGGGGTCACAGCCTGTCTTGGTGCACTTACTTTGCCACCAGGTACCAGGATGCGGGAAAGACACAGTTGCTGACTTCACTTGTAGTTCACACATGAAAAGAGCTCCAGACTTTGCTTGTTTGAAGGTGCCCTTGTGTAACTCAAAGCCAGGTATTGCTAGTTTTATAACAGAATCTCAAGCCATAACTTCCAAGGCCAGGCAGGCTGGTGCATTCACCTTCAGTTCCTCACTTTCTAGTACACACTGCAAAACAACGTGCTAGCAGTTCCATTACACTTGCATCCTAATGCTTTATTCTATTTTCAAGTATAAATGTTTGGTGTATTTTCTCCAAATTAGTAAATAGAGTAAAGGCTTTTTCCTAAAAGAATATCTAATTCAGATCAATGGTCACATGATATTTTCTAAATGCTGAGATCCTTGCAAACTCTGGAACAACTATTTAAAATTATCAATAATTAAAGTTGTACCTACAGCAGGAACCAAGCAGAGACACTGTCAGAGTAGCTCATTTTTCTCACATCATCCCATTTAAACTTTGCTCCCAGGAAACTTTTGTTAGAAAGATAATTCAAGAACTTATACTTTCTTCAGTTTCATATTAGTGAGCTGTGAATCTTTGCTTTAACTTTCAGAAGCTTGTATATTAAAAAAAGAATATTTGATAGAAAAGTATATAACTCAATATTAATTTATGATATTTTTCTATATATTCTAATAGGGCTCATAACACTTATATTACCAATCATTCTATGTTATCATCATCATTATTGTTAAACATTTACCCTCATAACAGCACCATAAATAATGGCTAATATTATTAGTCAGCTGTTTAATATCACAAGCAAGTAAGTGGCAAAGCCTGATGGTTTATGAAATAATTTTTAACATACTGAATTGGTCTTAAGGGTCAGTCAATCAATCAGCATCAAGCTACCACAATAAACAACTGAACAACCCTAGGTTTCATTCATCATCCTGTGGACTTCTTTCTTTTATCTTAAAGAAAAGGAAAACAATTTTAAAAACAGTACAAATTTCAAAACAAGATTGTAAGAGAGTAACAATGGTTAATACACTCTGTATTGTTATCTTCAAAGTAGTAGGACACGTGCATGGAAAAATGATCAAGCAAAACAGGCACAAACCTTGCATTTCACTGAACAGCAATCAATAGCGTAACTACCTTCACTGTTGTGTGTGTGTTTGTGTGTGTGTGTGTATTGCTTTTCTCTTCTTTTTCTCCTTTTCTCCATCTCAGTTTCTCTTTTCTTTTTAACAGTTTCTTCCCATTTCACAATATCTATTGTATATTGTGGGTCTTATTTACTCTTCCAGATTCTTACACTAGGAAAGCAATACAACATTGACTCATGGAAGTCTGATTTATTTCATTAATGAGTATAATCACAAGTTGGATTCGTTTCCCTATAAATGTTTCCTAAAGCCATGGACTTCTTCCTAAGAATCATGGACACTATCCAAAAGAGGTTACATGTTTGTTTTTGTGGTGCTGAGTACTGACCCTAGGGTCTTCACACTGAGTGACATCCCAGTCTGCCCCAACTCCCACTCTTAACTTTCCCAGGTTGAGCTTGAACTCAACATCTTCTTTCCTGAGCCTTGCAGAGATACAGGATTAGAGGCTAGATACGCTGGGATTTGGGGGACCAACCAAAAAATCAGCCAGCCAGCCTTCCGCTAAGCTGTGCAAGCCATAGGCATTCTAGGGAAAGAAAAGGCAGCACCTCCCATGAACCCATTCACACCCAGGCTCAGATACACCGTCCATCTCACAATTGGTTCTGAGGACAGCTTGAGTTGACAGCAACTAAATGCTTGCTTTGTTCTGTTGGTTATGCAGGCCTGGGGCCAGCAGTCAGAGCATCTCTTGGGAGGAAGCCACTTTGCAATATAACAAATATGGGGCATTTCCTTCTATCTTGTCTTTGAAGGCCGATATTGTTCTCATTGTTTTGCTTGGTTCTGATTGTCTTGCTTTATTCAGTATTCTGTTTTGATTGGTTTTATAGTGTTTTGTTTAGTGTTTGATTTTGCTATACCTGATGGAATGGACAACTAATTGTGAAGATAACAAGATATACTATGGTAGCTATTACTGTTTTCCCAACATCCTGCTGTGAAGTTCTGTACCGATTTTACTGCACTGTCTTGATTGGCTTTGTTCTGTCTTATTTTGTTAGATTTTACTATCTTTAAAATAAAAAAAATTTCCAACTTGATTTTGTCTGCATGGATTATAGAATTAAAATGTCTTTTAAAGATCACAGTGGTTTCATTGAATTAATAACTAACCTGTATTTCAGAGTCTGATACACTTCCAAGGAACATTTGTAAGCATAAAAACAATGAAGATGTGTACTTCTAGTGAGTGACATACCTATAAAAATCAAGACTAATAAATCTACAAAAATAGTCTCATTTTTGCCTTACATAGGAATTGTCATAAATTTAATTGTTTCCTTCTTGTCGAAGTGATGGAAATTTTCGTGATTTCCTGTTTTCCGTTTCTTACCAAGGAGAGTGATGTTGGAATTCCTCTATCAGACTTCTTTGAAGCCCTTCACATTTCTATGACTCCCATGCCAATAGGTAGCAAAATTCTCTAGAAATCTGATTTTTCTAGTTGCTGAAATAGTCATTATTCTCACAGTAGATGTAGTAAATAAATGATAAAAGTATTTTAAACCATAATTTCCAAGACTATGAGCAAGAAACTAATTCTGCTACCACTCCTTTTGGAATAATGACAATAGTTATGAAACTATTAAAGATTATATGAGATACTATAATCATGAGAACAAATTTACCCAACCTTTCTTATAGTATCTGAGCAAAACAGCCCCTTGTTTTCTTTGGACCGACTTATTATGTTTGAATTGTGAATGATCCAAAGTAGTCTTGCGTGAGAGCTTGATCCCAATGCAGTGATGCTCAGAGGTGGGGCCTAGAGGAGGTGAGATCACGAAGACACTTAGGTAAGAGTTGAGTGGGCTTCGCAGGGTAGGGGCTTACTGGGGAAGGTCAATCACTGGGGAGCAGGCCGTGGAAGGGTGTGTCATACCCCTAGTTCTCCCCTCGCTCCCTTTCCAGGTCTTTCCGCTCCCTGGCTGCCATGGGTTAGGCAGCTGTTCTTCTTCTGTCATGCTATGTCTGCCTTGGAGCCAGGTGAGCACAGACTGGTATCTCTGAGATTGTCAACCAGTAATGAACCTCTCCTCATTTACACTGTATATATCAAGTATTTTTGCATGGCAACAAAAATCAGACTAATACACAAGTCAGTTAACATTCCACATATTGCTTTGAACCATAAATGTAATCATTACTGTTTGAAGCCTTTGTAATTATTTTTATATAAAGAGAAAAAAACAACCAAACAAAACAAAAAGAGGGTAGCAACAATATGGAATTCCAAAGGAGAAAAAAAAAAAAGAACAAACACCATAACAAAAAAAAAAAACATTAAGAAATTTCCACATGATAAGTTGCGTACTGTCATCATTGGAAATAGTTGTTCAAGTTACAAAAGTAAAGCACACCAAGTACACATTCAAACAGTGAGACTGCTCAACATTCCAACATAAACAGTAATGTGGTCATCTATGTTACACACTTAAACACACATCCAATTATATCCTTTAAAGCACTTTGTTTTCCTCTCTTTTTTGCAGTAGCAATTGCACATTTTGGGTTTTATTACTCCTACATTTCTTATTACTATTTACATTAAAGTCACAATGTGATAACTTATAACTCTTATTTATTTCACTAATGAGGATAGTCTCAAGTTGTCTCCATTTCCCTATGAAGGTCTCAAAATCATCCTTTTTTATAGCTGAGTAATATTCCATTGTGTAAAAACACCACATCTTTTTCATCCACTCTGCAGCTGATGGGCATCTTGGTTTTTTCTAAGATTTAGCTATTACAAATTGTGCTGCTATAAACATGGGTTTGCATATATCACTGTGATATGAACTTTTCAGTTTCTCTGGGAAAATACCCAGGAGGGGAATCACTGGGTTGAATGGAGCTTCCAATCCTAGTCTTCTGAGAATTCTCCATATTGATTTCCATAGTGGTTGCACCAGTCTGCACTCCCACCAACAATGGAGCAGTGTTCCTTTCTCCCCTCAGCCTCACCAACGTTTGTTATCAGTTGATTTCTTGGTGGCAGCTATTCTTTCTGGTGTGAGATGATATTTCATTGTTGTTTTAATTTGCATTTCTCAAATGACCAGTGATGGTGAACATTTCTTCATGTATTTGCCATTTGTGTATCTTCATCTGAGAACTGTGTGTTCATCTCAGATGCCTATTTTTGGAGAGGGTCTTTGAATTTGGGGGGGGTTGATATTTTTCAATTCTTTATATGTTCTTGATAGAAGTCCTTTATCTGAGGGGTTCCTGGCTAGAATTCTTTCCCATTCTGTGGGTTTTCTTTTCACTCTGATGGTGATTTCTTTTGAAGTGTACAAACTTTTCAATACTATGAGATCTCAGTTGTTGATTCTCTGAAGCTTTCCCGTGCAGTTTGCGTTTTGTTCATGAATTCTCTGCCTACCCTGATGTCTTCAAGATTTCTACCTACCTTATCTTCTAGTAGATTTAGTGTTTCTGCTTTAATGTTTAGGTCTTTGATCCACTTAGACTTTAGTTTTGTGCATGGTGATAGGCATGGAACTAGCTTCAGTCTTCTGCATGTGGAGAGCCAATTTTTCCAACACCATTTATTAAAGAGGCTATCCTTCCTCCAGGGAACATGTTTAGTCCCTTGGTTAAATGTCAGGTAGCTGAGTGCCTTTGTACCTATACTTGCATCTTCTAATCTGTTCCATTGATCTTCAGGTCTATTTCTTTGCCAGTAGCATGCTTATTTTCTCACTGTGGCTTTGTAGTACAGTTTCAAGTCAGGAATTGAGAAATCTATCCATTTCCTCTGCCTTGCCTTTATTGCCCAGAATTGCCTTTGCTATTCTAGGTTTCTTCTGGTTCCAAATGAGTTTTAAGATTGTGTTCTCTGGATCTGTGAGATATGTCAATGGTATTTTGATTGGGATTGCATTAAATATGTATAAGAGTTTGGGGAGTATGGCCATTTTCATGATGTTGGTTCTTCCTAGCCAAGAGCATGGAATATCTTTACAGTTTTGAATATCCTCTTCAATCTCCTTTTATAGTGTAGTATAATTTTCAGTATATAGGTCTTTTACATTTTTAGTTAAGTTGATTCCTAAGTATTTCATTTTTTTTAGATGTTATTGTGAAGAGTGATATTTCCATAATTTTTCTCGGTGAGTTTCTTGTTTGTGTACAGGAATGCTATTGATTTTTGCACATTGACTTTGTAATCAGCTACACTGCTGAATTTGTTTATTACCTCTAGTAGTCTTTTAGAGGAGTTTTTTGGGTCTTCTATATAGAGTATCATGTCATCTGCAAATAGTGATAATTTAACTTCTTCCTTTCCTACCTTTATTCCTTTTATATCTCTCTCTTGTCTGATTGCCCTGGCTAGTGTTTCTAGAACTATACTGAAAAGGAGTGGTGATAGTGGACAACCTTGTCTTGTTTCTGATTTTAAAGTGAAATTTTTCAGTTTTTGTCCATTTAGTATAATATTGGCTGTTGGTTTGCCATAGATAGCCTTTATAAGGTTGAGGTAGACACTGTGTATTCCGAGTTTCTGAAGGATTTTTATCATGAACATGTGTTGGACTTTATCAAAAGCTTTTCTGCATCTATTGAGATGACCATGTGGTTTTTGTTTTTGGCTCTGTTGATGTGGTGTATTACATTTATTGATTTGCATATGTTAAACCATCCCTGCATTCCTGGAATGAACTCCACTTGGTCATGATGTATAATTTTCTCGATGATTTGCTGCATTCTATTTGCTAGTATTTTATTGATAATCTTTGCATCTATGTTCATTAGTGAAATTGGCCTATAGTTCTCTTTTTTGGTTGGGTCTTTCTCTGGTTTTGGTATCAGAGTAATACTTGCCTCCATGAATGAATTAGGGAGGATTACTTTCTTTTCAATTTCATTAAAGAGTTTAAAGAGTATTGGCATCAAATCTTCTCTAAATTTCTTGTAGAATTCAGCTGTGAATATAACAGGACATGGGCTTTTCTTTGTTGATAACTTTTTTATTGTTTTCAATTTCAATAGCTGATATTGGGTTATTCAAAATTGCTATGTCTTCTTGGTTGAGCTTTGGTAGTTCATATGTTTCTAGAAATCTATCCATTTCCTCTGTGTTTTACTCTCTGTCAGTAGAGATTTTCAAAACAGATATTCATGATCTTTTGGATTTCCATGAGATCTCTAGTAATTTCCCCTTTTTTGGTCCTTATTGCATGAATTTAGGTTTTTTTCTTTCTTTTTCTTTATAAGGTTAGCTAGAGTTTTGTCCATTTTGTTTATTCTCTCAAAAACCCATCTTTTTTATTCATTAATTCTTTGTATTGTTTTTTAGTTTTAATTTCATTGATTTCTGCTCTAATCTCTATAACTTCCTCTCTTCTATGAGCTTTAGATTTAATTTGCTCATCTTTTTCTAGAAGCTTGAGATGAAGCATTAGATTGTTTATTTGTGCTTGTTCTGTTTTCTTTGTTTTTTTTTGTTCTGTTTTCTTGATATGACAATTTATTGCTTTATATTTCCCTCTTAAGACTGCTTTCATTGCATCCCACAGATTACAGTAGGTTGTTTCTGCATTTTCATGGAATTGTAGGTATTGCTTTATTTCTTCTTTAATTTCATCTGTAGCCCACTGGTTGTTTAAAAGTTTGTTATTTAATTTCCATTTGTACTTACAGGTTTTGCAATTTCTTTTGCCATTAATTTCCAGTTTCAGTGGGCTATGGTCAGATAGTATGCATGGGATAATCTCAATACCTTTGCATTTACTTAAGAATGTTTTATGGGATAATATATGGTCCATTTTGGAGAATGTCCTATGGGCAGCTGAGAAGACTGTATATTCTGATGTGGTTCGGTGGAACACTATGTAAACATCTACTAAGTCCAATTGCTCACTGGAATGTTTCAGTTCTATTATTTCTTTGCTGATTTTTTGTCTAGTTGATCTATCTCTTTGTGACAGTGGGCTGTTAAGGTCACCTGTAATAACAGTATTCTTGTGTATTTGGTTTTTCATGTCCATTAGTATCTGTCTTATATAGTTGGGTGTCCCTGTGTTTGGTGCATATATATTTATAATTGTTAGTTCTTCATCTTGAATTTTTCCACTTATGAGTATGTAGTGACCTTCTTTGTCTCTTTTAATCATTTTAAGTTTGAAGTTCACATTGTCTGCAAATAGAATAGTTACCCCTGCTTTTTTCTGGGTTTCTGTTGCATGGAATACTGTTTTCCATCCTTTGATTTTTAATCTATGAATTCCTTTTTGAGTCAGATGTGTTTCTTGTATACAGCATATTGTAGGATCGTGTTTCTTGATCCATTCTGTCAACCTGTTTCTTTTGATGTCTGAATTGAGCCCATTTATGTTTATAGATATCACTGATATGTACTGGCTTGACTTTGCCATGTTGTGTTACTGTTGTTAGTTTCCTGCTTTTCTCCCTTGTTTACTTACTTGTCCAGCCTGGTGATTTCTTTCTGCTGTTGCTCTGGAGATTGTGGTCATTTTTATCTATCTAGGATGTCCTTCAGCACTCTTTCTAAGGTTGGTTTGGTGGATATGAATTTCTTTAGTTGTTCTTTGTCAGGAAAGTATCTTGTTTCTCCATTAAATTTGAAAGACAGTTTTTTCTTGGTATGTCAATCTGGCTTGAAAGTTGTTTTCTTTTAGGGCTTGAAATATTTAACTCAAAGCTCATCTTAACTTAAAGGTTTGTGCTGAGAAGTCTGCATTGATTCTAATAAGCTTTCCTTGATAGGTGAGTTGTCATTTCTCTAACGGCTTTTAGCATTCTGTTTTTATGCTGTATAAGATTTTAGTTATTATATGTCTGGGTGTAGGTTTTTGTTGGTTTTGACTGTGTGGCATTCTATATGCCTCACTTATTTGTATATCTGATTTTTCCCCCATATTTGGGAAAATTTCTGCCATTATTTCTGTGAACAGCTTAGCTATATCCTTTCCATTGTCTCCTGCCTCCTCACTACTGCCTATTTCTCTAACATTGTTTCTCCTGGCATCATCTTGTAGCTGTTGGATTGTCATTTCATGTTGGTTTGTTGTTTTTATATTTTCTACCCTTTCAAGATAGCTATCTGCAATCCTGTCCTCAAGGTCTGAAATTCTATCTTTAGCTTCATTTAAATGCCTTTGCAGGCTTTCAATGCAATTTTTTTTTCTTACATATCTCTTTCAATTTCTTTCATAGATTTTGCTTGTTTTCTTCATTGTTCATTCAAAGTTTCAATCAATTTCCCATGCTCCTGTAGTTTCTTATTTATTTTTTCTCTAGCTATGTTGAGCAGCTCATTTACTAGGGTTGTTACCTTTGCCTTTACATAAGACATTATTTCTAATTTGAGTTCCTCTATAGCCTCATTGATTTGTTTCTTTATTTCATTTGCTATCTTTTCAGAGATTTCTGCTGTATGAATTTTTGGGTCCTCTATTTCATTATTGCCTGCACTTGCCCCTGATGGACTAAATGTTCAGGATTGCATTTTGCCTTTTTGTTTAGTCATTTTCACCTTTTGGGTGAATTTCTGGTCTTTCTATTCCAGCAGTCACAATGTTCTACAGTATGTGTTTCAGGGTTCTACTGTGTGGTTGATTTTTGTCAAATTGCTTGGTACCACCATGAAGAGGAGATCTAGTCTCCTGAATTCCTCCTGCTGTGCCTGTTGGGTGATTCCTATATTCTTTCTGGGCTAACTAGCCCAGAAGTATTTTTGTAGGGCAACTCTTAGCTCCTGCTGTTGTTATATCTTCAGTTTGTTGCAGGTCACTGGGTCTCCCTGGCTATAGTGTTTGTGTCAGCTGAGGCCCTACTGTGTCACTGGGGGTCTCATAAGTTCTTTTAATTTCCTCTAAGTTGGGCCAGTGTGATATTGTGTCACTCCTCAACCTGTCTGATGTTCTCTGTGTGGGGGACTGGATTTCCCACTCTCTTGCCAGGTTAGCCAAGGTTTTACACTTGGAGGGAGTTTCACTTCCACTCCTATTTACCCATTGCAGACCTCTATTTTATGGGGAAACTCACCACACTGACTGAAGCCTGATGAGGTCTTCTGTTTGGGTGAGGGGTTCCTGAGCCTCTCATCAAGCCAGCATGGTAGTCCACTCTAATACAATGTTCCTGGTTGAAGGGTGGGTCCAGCAGATGTGATCACAGGCAGCTCAGGCTTGTGCCAGGCTTCCTAGATCTTCCTGGAGGAGAGGGGGGCCAGCAGCGGGAGTCCCAGGCACCTCAAGCCCTCTGCCACTGGTCCCAGCAATATTCCCTGTGGCCAAACAGAGGCCTAGCACTCCCAAGCAGTCCTGGCTCTCAGAAGGTCCCCACGATGTTCCTAGTCCCAAATAGCCCAGACCAACCTGCTGGTCCCCATGGTGTTCCCTGCGAGCAAAGGGTGGGCCTACCAGTCCCAAACAGCCCAGGCCAAGTTGCGAGTCTCCACGATGTTCCCTGTGGGTGAAGGGCAGGCCTACCAATTCCAAACACCCCAGGTTGAGCTGCTGGTCTCCACAAAGTTCCTAGTCCCAAACAGCACCTTTGTAATTTTTGCAAATTTAGTATCTTAGATACTGATTTCTTCTTATTTAGCATTTAACAAATATTTGC
>PVJX010007422.1:0-20905 GCA_004027295.1 Dolichotis patagonum | reverse complement strand
AGGCCAGCAGCGGGAGTCCCAGGCACCTCAAGCCCTCTGCCACTGGTCCCAGCAATGTTCCCTGTGGCCAAACAGAGGCCTAGCACTCCCAAGCAGTCCTGGCTCTCAGAAGGTCCCCACGATGTTCCCAGTCCCAAATAGCCCAGACCAACCTGCTGGTCCCCATGGTGTTCCCTGCGAGCAAAGGGTGGGCCTACCAGTCCCAAACAGCCCAGGCCAAGATGCTGGTCCCTGAGATGTTCCCAATCCCAAACAGCCCAGGCCAAGTTGCGAGTCTCCACGATGTTCCCTGTGGGTGAAGGGCAGGCCTACCAATTCCAAACACCCCAGGTTGAGCTGCTGGTCTCCACAAAGTTCCTAGTCCCAAACAGCACCTTTGTAATTTTTGCAAATTTAGTATCTTAGATACTGATTTCTTCTTATTTAGCATTTAACAAATATTTGCTAAGCTTATTATTATTTCAATAAGGATGCCATTAACTCTAGGTAATTACTTGACAAATAGATTATTTTTTAATAATCAATTTTTTATTTGTTTGTGCAGTACGGAAGATTAAACCCAGAATCTTCACACTGAGTTACATCCCCAAATTTGTAACACAGTCTTGCTAAATTGTACAAGCAGGATGCAAACTTCTAATCATCCTGTGTCAGTCTCCTTAATGCTGATTATAGTCATGTACCACAGTACCCAGCTTGAATAATAAATCATTGCTATCTACCACATTTATCAATTGAGAATTTTAATGTATTTCTTAGTCATTTTAACTATTTTGCATTTCAAAAATACTGAAGAGTAGGAAAACTTAGAACATGCCTTGACAGGTGCTACTATCAGAACAGAAAAACTAGCAAGATCTAATGAGAATAATACAGATTGAAAGGACAAATAAATACTGGTATATTCTCTTCACCATGTACCAATCAAATGTAGCTGACTGTGTAAACACCTCTAATTGAAACCTATCGCCCAATGTGATAATATTTGAGAGAGAGAGAATGTTGGAAGCTGCCTAGTTCCCTACTCTTATAAATAGAATTAGTGTTATTAATCATAATGGAACTATCCTTCTGTCTAGAGTTAGGGCCTTTATTTTAAAAAATCTGAGGCAAGGACTGGGGAGTTAGCCCAATGGTGCCTGGAAAGCTTGAGATCCTGAGTTTGAGTCCCAGTGCCAAGAAAAGGACAAAAAGAAAAGAAACAAATAAGAAGGCTGAGACAAACATTTTACCTATTCTACTACATGAGAAAAGATACCCGTCTATGAATGTGGAAGCTGACCCTCATCAGGTATAATCTACCACTCTTTTGATTCTGATCCTGTTTGTAAGTTTACAAGTTTCCTCTTCTCTTCGACAACTGTCTTTCCATGCCTCGTTGAGACACAAAGTTCATGTGAATATGCTTTTGTGTTTCTGAGGTAGTTCCAAAATTTATAGAAAACTAAATGTAGTGGTTGATTGAGAAGTTTAACTAAATGGGTTTAGCAACTCTGCACCCAAGGGTGTAGAAGAAGACCAACCCTAGGGTGGGTCATCACCTGGAGGTATAAAAGGGAAGGAGGAAGGACATATTCATTCCATTCTTGGGAGAAGCTCCAGTCTTTGCCTTTGGTTGGACCTGTCTCCTGGCTTCCAGTGTAGACTCTTCAGCTTTCTGACACAGACTCTTCAGTCTTCCATCTTAGAGCCTTCAGCCGTCTGTCGCAGACCCATCAGCCTGCTGCTGTGGACTTGCACGAGACATAAGGTGAACTCCAGAACTTGGATTGAATCCTTCGGCCACCAGTGTGTAGACGCCCTCTACACACTTTCTCATCCAACTTTGCGGCTGACCATCTTAAGCCAATCTTGTTGTTTCTTTTACATCTGTATATCTTGTGATATATCTGTTCTCTCTAGTAAAACCCTGACTAATACACTAAAAACAGCTTATAACACCTTAGTCAATATTTTTTTCCTTCTCCCTTGACACAATAAGGTTCAGAAATGTGGTTACAAATTTTTACCCCTTAAATATTTATGTCTAGTACTACAAGGATAAACATAGTTTATAACTCAAATTTTTATCAATCATAGACCAAAAAGGACACAAACTGCTTCTTCATCATATGACAGTTTGATCTAAGTTTTGATAAAATGTTGAGTCCCCCTTGTATTTACATATACTCATTTGATTATCCTCATGGTTTAGCAAATCAAACAATATTGGCTCTAAGTGTTGAAAAATACACATACAAATGAGATACATTGGAGGTAGAATCACTGATAAAAGTAAGAAAAAAATAATTATGTTGCTGAAATAATGTATATCAAAATAGAAGGCAGTCTCTTCCAAAATGGTTCATATTTCACATCCAAGTCTCAAAACATTATGATAAGTCCTGATTTGGTTCAGTTTGGTTGGGTTTTCTTCTTTGTTTTGTTGTTACTGGAGACTGATTCCAAGGGCTTGCTCATTAGACTACATTCTCAGTTTTCATTTTTTAAAATTTTAAACAAGGTCTCACTGAGTCACTGTGTTGCCTGACTGGACTCAAACTTGCAATTCACTTGTCCCAGTCTCCCAGAGTACAAGATTGCAAATGTGTGCCATCAAGCCCAGCTGAGATATGCATCTTTCATACTTATCCTATCTATGAAAACAAAAGACTTCGGCCTGGGGCTGGGGATGTGGCTCAGTGCGTCCTTAGATTGTGAAAGGCCCTGTGTTCAAGCTCCAACACCACACACACACACACACACACGCGCGCGCGCGCGCGCACGTGCGTGCGTGCGTGCACACACACACACACTCACAATCTTAAACCTTAATCCTATACCACCTATTATCTTGACAATTATGCAGTGCAAGTTATTAAGGAAGTACAATCTTAAGAAATGAAACTGTGTTTACTAAACTTTGGGATAAATGGGTGAATTTAGTAGTCAGCAAAAGCCAAGTGGAGTTAAAGAAAGAGCAGTGCTGCAAACATTGTAATCTGGCACAGCGAGAATGATCCCAGAAGTTGAGACACAAACTTGTCTCAGTGGATGTGAAATAACTCGCAGTATCTTCCAAAAAATCAGTAGTGCGTCAGAAACCTAACCCTGCGAGGATTCAGAGAGGGAATATCAAACTAGCAAAATGTGCAGTACTGAGGGCTTTCTGCAAGATGAAACCTAAATATCCAAGTGCCCCAAAACATACCACTAGATTATGTTAGTAGAAAAATTTTATCTTTATTATAAAGTTACCTTACAGCATCTATTAAAAATGTGCTTGCATTAACGCTTCATAAGAGCAAATGTAGTGTTTAAATTACAGATCTTAGAGGCAACATTGACTGCTTCCTTTGATATCAGCTTTGTGCATAGCTTTCCCACAAATCAGCTGTGAAGTCAAATAAACCCACACCATTCTCTAATTAGCGATTAATTACTCAAGTACACCATATGTATGTAGAATGCCAGTTTTAACAGCAAGTGCAGAACATGTTGCCTGCATTTTAGAAGATGACAATTTAGTTGTAGAAGGAAAGCTAACAGAGAAATACAAAGTAAAATATGCAAATATGTATGATATGATATATAACTGTCATAGCAGACTCAGGAGAACTGAGTGCTGAAATGCAGTTCCAAAGAGAATAGGAACATAAGTTGAGTTATGAAGCAAGGTTAGGAATAGAACAGAAACTATATTCATGATGATGTCTTATATTACATTTAAGTAGGCAAACTGAAGATTTACATTAAGTATAAATACATGTGTTGAGTAGGTTGAATGTTAAAAGTATTTTTTAACTGTTGGAGAACATAAAAACTGGTGTACTATGAGAAGTGTGAAAAGAAAGACTGTCCATGATTTTGACATATGAAGAAAAATAGAGGAAATTACTAGTCAAACTCCAGCTGATTTTCATCATTTTTGAGTTCCTCAGTGAAAATTCCTACCCGCAAAGTTAAAAATTTCCCCATTTTATACCTAAAATAGAGGCAAACAGTCAAAATGAATTTAAGTGTATGATTTTACAATTTGCAGAATTATGAAGGTAAACAACACCAAAGCTTCAAAGTTATATAATTTTATTTTTATTTGGAAACTTTAAATTTTGATTATTTTACATTTCAGAAATGTACATGAAGTGTTTTTAAGTTGGACTTTTCTAGTCAGAGAATTTTACTCCTTCTGCTAGTGAGAAAGTCTACAGGTGATATCAGTGAACAAAGTGCTGTAGTAGCAAAAGGCATGTTCTCACTGTAGATGTTTACTTAGGTATTTTTCTTTGTATCACTTTATAATCAAAAGTGATTTATAATAAAAAAATGACAATGCTTTTCATTTTTTTATGTTTGCTTTGGATAATATTACATAAAAAGTGATGAACATATTTATTAATTAGATTTTTGTGTGTGGCTTCCTGAATTAATTTAATGCAGAGACACCCATTCTGGAGAATTTCAATTATGTGTTTTCATAACACACAACAAATAAGGATGGAATAGGGATTAATTCTCACCTACTTTTAACATTCAGCGTGTTTACTTTTATAGAATTTTAAGCTGGAATAAAATAACAAGCTTCAGACTGAGTTTCTTTTTATTGTTTCAACATAGTATATATTTAATAAATAGTAGATGATACATTATTAAGTGTGTTAAAATAATAATTTGACAATGGGTTGTATTCAAATCAATTGCAATTTGTTTCATTAAATTTCAACATTCATCCATATTGGGTTTTTTGACAGTGTCTTACTATGTAGTTCAGGCTAGTTTTAAACTCATTATGTAGCTCAAACTGGCCTTGAATTCACAGTGATCTTCCTGCCTCAGTCTCCCTTGTCCTGGAATTACAAGAGTATGCTAACATACTTGGCTTCATCTATATTATTTTTACAATAAATTTACAAATCATTTTTGATCCAGTAAAATAATATTGAAATAGAATAAGAAAGACTTTTCCTTATTTGACAATTCCACTTTACAAATGAAAATACTGTTAAATGTTTGGTGTACATTCTTCACAATCTAAAGTAGAAATATACATATGCATGTATAATTTTTATGAATATGCGCATGATACCATTTAAAAATGAAAAATTGCTAAAATATAAATATGTAAAGAGAATTTTTTGCAGCATAGTATGTTATGGTCTTTAGGAAAACATCACATTTTCCCCCACTGTACTCAGTGTGCATTTTTGTAGACATTATTTATATATAAAACAATGTATGCATTTCATATATTCACTTATTCCATTTCCCCCACCATTAGATAGTATTAAAAATACTACAATAGTCAACGTTCTAATGAAAATACCATTTGCCCCTGAGCTGCAGTTGTTATTTGGATACAGACAAAATTGTTAATTTGGCCTCAGTAGAAAACATGATTTACCATAGGCTGACAATTTCATTTGTGAGCCATGAACAAATTACAGTGAATCTCTCCATGAAAAAGTTTCTATGAGTACTGACTGCCCCATCTCTGCCCCCAAACAGGCTGCTCCTGTCCTGTGCTGAGATCCTAGCTCAAATGTCACCTCCTGATGTTTCCAGTTAGTTCTGCTGTTAACAGCTACAAAATACTCTATGCGTTTGCTCACTCAGCTTTCTTGTAACACACATACACACTTTTATGCATTTACATGTGTATGTAGATTTTTAGTTTGCTTTATAAAACTATAACCTTAGGCAATACTATTTCTATTTTTGTTGTGATTTTTAATTTCAAAATATAAATCAATGTCTACCACAGAGTAGGTGATTATCAACTATTTAGGTGATTAAATTAATGAATGCCTTTAATAAGTTTAAATAACATAAAATATTATTTTATTTACTTTAAACAGGTGGATTAATCTGGGAAAAAATCATATCTTTACAACATATATGCAAGCTTTCTTTCATGTTCTTCTCAACAGTTTTAGAGTCTTGCCTTACCAAAATTTTATAGTCTATGTTAGTATCTTATTGCTGTCATGACAAATGTCACAAATTTAATGCCTTAACATATAACCATTTTATCATCTTATGGTTCTGAAGGACTGAAGTCTTAAAAGTTGCAGGGTTCAAAAATCACGTTTTCCACACAGCTGAACCTCATCTGCAGATTCCACTGAGACCCTTTTTTTGCTTTGTTCATCGTCTAGGGAGCTCTGGCAGTGATTGTGTTGCGCACACTTCACTCGTCAATATGCAGTGTTTTACACTCTGTTCCCACTGTTGTATAAACTTTTTCAGATCCTAACCTTCTGCCTTCCTCTGATAAGAACACCTAAAATGTAATTGTTATTATATGGTACCCATTCATATATTCCATTATTATGACCCTGTGTCAAAAATCTTCATTGTATTTTCAAATGTAACAGTTTGTCTTACAAGGTAACATATTCACAGACTCCAGGGGTTAGAATTTCTGTGAAGCCATTATTTTCCCTTTGGTCCTAAAGGTTTGGTGCAAGTCTTGGCACATTCCTTGCCACTTTGTATGTGTGAGTGCATATGTGTTTGTTTTATATTACTAGCTCATATCCATGAAATATTCAATAACTATTTTTATTAATTAGGGTTGATATTTAGACAGTAAAATTTAGACCATCCTTTAAATTTCTTAGTTCTTAAAAATTAATCTGTTTCTTAGTTTAGGTTGTAAAACAATTGAGTTTGAATTCAACATACAAATTTTCCTTTCAACAGTATGACTCTTGCTATTTATTGAATCAACTGATCTTCTTAATAATATATAAAATATTTGCTTAATTTCCAATAGTTCTTTTATTCAAAATATTTTGTTCTTATTTTATGCATAGGAATGTTTCTTGAATTTTTGACACCATGAATTAGCTATATTTTTCCACTTTATGTTTCTCTATTTTCATGAAGTCAACTTGTTTATTTTGTGTTTCATTTAATTTTCCTACACATTTGCTCACATGTCTTAGGATAATTCATTGCCATTCATATAAATAATACCATGATTGATAGCAATACATGATAATAAATGGCCTGTAAAGAAGATGAATGAATTTCCTTGTAGACATTGTTTCCTTTAGCACAAAGTGCAACTAACGGTAAAGTTAGTGGTTCTGATATATGGGTAGTGTAGGCTACAGTCATATATATATATATCTCACTTGGGGAAGACTAATTATTAATGGTTTTTCTTATTAGCTATTGCATGCTTTGTATAGAGCATTTCATAAATCAATAATTTTTGCTTAGAGAGCTGGTCAGTCTAGTTATATTTAAGCTAGGATCATAGCACAAATAGAAGGGTTTCATGTGGAGAATAGGACATTGGTCCAGTAAGTTACCACATAACACACGAAAGTGGCCTCTGGCTAATAGCTTCTGAAAGTTGTCAGTGGTAGCTTTTCAGTATGCATGAATTCCACAATTCCTTTATGTCCAGTTATTGATTTTTTTGGCTACACTTAGCTTTGTTAATGATTTGAACAAAATAACTCATTAATTCATATAAAATTTTCAATGTAACTGCTTAATTTTTCCAACTATTTGATATGTTATAGAATTAATTTTCATCTTTTCAGTGCATTTTTTAGTGAGAGTGCAGTAAAATTGATCGAATCTCACTCCACCTATCAGTGTGTGCTGGGTATGAGTACTTTTATTCCTGCCCATGACATAGATGAAAGACTCATGGTGACCAGACCCAAAGGCCTCACAGAGGGGACAGAAAAGATATCAGGTAATAAAGCCAGTGGACTACTCTCAAAGTGATAAATATAAGATACCATATTTTAAAAACAGAAGCACTGAAGCCAGCTTAAATTTTGGGGGTATTCTTAGAATTGTGTTTATAATGAGTTCTAGCAAATGTGCAGTTTCTAATCAGGCAAAGAGCCTAGAGTAGGGGAGATACAAAACCAAAAGCTTCAGAAAGAATATTCTAGATGGGGAAATATTATACTACCATATAATATGATACGATATTTTAAAAAATAATCTATAAAACCTTATCATCTTCAACATTTACTTGCCACAACAGGGTTAAAATATTAACTGACAGAAAGAAAGGAAAGTAGACAAGCAAGCCTCTGGGAATTCTTTAATTTTCAGTATACTGAACAGTATTATATTTTTTAAGAGGGCAAAATGTTAGCATCTATCTATCTATATATATATATTTACAATATATATTTATATATTTATATATATTTATATATTATATATATTTACAATATATCTAAAACATTTTAATGTCAGTATCCAAAAAAGCCCAGACATTGTGGGAGTTTGAAAGTCCCTCAGGCTTATGAAAATGAAAAATGGCAGCTGGCTAATTTTTTGTAGTTATTTCTCTCATTTTATGACACCCCAGATGTTTCCTTCCCCACCATTTAAACACTGCACACACTGCAAAGCCTAAGCCTGTTTGTTTTCCCGAAAGCCATTAAAGCAGCTTGAACCTAGAGACCGCAGCACTGTTACTTGGCCTCGTGTGGGCTGCAGTTACAGCATTTGCCAGACGAATTATGACAATCAAGTAATAGGTTAACGAAACGGTTTTACTTCTTTAAAATTCACAATAAAATATAATGCTAATTAAAAATGTTTATTTAATTTATTTTTTCTCCCATTCTGTCTTCATTTTGAGTGACATTCATATTGTCCTTTAAGAAACACTTTTTCATTAACTTTGTACTAATGGTTCTTTCACATAGATATGTATTTGTATAATATTATTATTTTGTCTAGTTTTTATCAATATGCATTTTTACTAATTGCATTGCAATGATCTAAAATATAGGGATTACTGTAAAAATAATATTTTACAAATAGTGTTTTAAACAGCTTTGTAGAAGTATGATTGCCTACAGGTAACATATCCCCTTTGCTAAGTTTTGAAATATGTGTACACCTAAGAAAACATTGTGAGAGTGGTAAACATACTTACTCACTCCTTAAATCCTCTACATGTCTTTGCAATCTACTCCCCTCTGCCCTCCATGACCAATGCCTTTCCTCACACCAAACATCAAGTTTCTGAAAAGGTTCAGTAGATTCATATTGTAACAGTGTTACAATATCTCAGGTCAAGGAAAAATGATAGAATCTAGGTCCCCCCGAAATCTTAGGGAAGTCAAGATATTCACACAGGCTTAAAATATTGCAATGTACAATAGGACATTTTTATACCTGGTAGATATGAAAATAATGCATATATTACATTATACTTATCTGACTCCCCAACTTTCTCTTAGTAAAATAGACATTGTTATTGAAGAAATAAATGGACAACTATCACCAGTGGTATATTTTGCTGTATGCTGTGGACTATATTGGTAGTTAACCTTTAAATGAATTCTAACATCTTTAGTAATAATGTGGATATTTCTTCATCTCCCATATCCAAACTTTAATACAACTCATTTTACCTTTGAGTTTTAAGGAACTTGTTCAATACCCTTTGATAGATTCTGTTTTACTCTATGAATTTGGCCCGATCATTTCAGCAAGGGTCTTAATACCCGTATCTAAAGATAAAAACTTTAGGTTTTACAGTATGTATTTGTACCTCAACTATAAAGTTTTGGCATCTACTGCATATATGAAATCAGTAGATATGATGGATTGGCCAGCTTGTTAATTAATAGCAATACTGACAACTCAGAAAATCAATCAGAAACAACTGAGGAAAGATTGAGCAAGTGGAAAGAATGAACATCGTCACAGCAAGTGAGACTAACATTACTCATAAAACATTTTCTTTCTCTTCCAAGTGTTACATGCAAAAGATAAAGAGACAATGTCAATTAGTCCTCTGTAATAAAGACAATACTTCCAATCCAAGATGAGCAAAATTATCCGTCAAAGAGAGTCTTATTAAAAGCAGTTTTGGAGAATAAGCCAGTATGCTCGTGAGCCAATGGCTTTTTTATTCTAGAAACCATCTTGCATTCATTTGTGGCTTAGTAACTTCATAAAAGTAAACTGTCATTTTACAGAATACTTGAGGGGATCTATGAGACAAGATATTGTAAAAGTAAGCTACTCCATGGCATGCTTCTAACATTGGTAGGTGACTGGTAATGTTGTACACTTCAGCCACCAAACATCTTTAACCACTAACTCAAGTTCTGACACACACTGACCATGATCCAGAGCAACTCTCCTAATCTTTGTCTGTACCAAGGTCTCCAAAGGATCTTTGAACAATCTTGTTACAGTGCTTCTCAAATTATTCTCTAACTTATGATTTCTAGGATGTATTTACCACTTTACTGAGAAATTTGAAAGCAAAAAATATATTATTCAGAATATGAATAGAATGAGTAAAAAAAGTAGCATTAGAATAATACCTCCCTATCCACAAGCCCATCTTTCTGTTAACATAAAATTTTTTTCTGTCAAAGTTATCCTTTACTATCAATTTTGCAATGTGATCATTAGTATGAAAAGCAGAAATTTATTGAAAATATATTAATAATATAAAAGACAATAATTACTACTTTAATAAATGGTAATAGTATTCCTCTTTAAAACTGAAAATAAATCAAGATGTAAAAAAGTTATATTCCTGTACAACTGTTCATTTTCATTATCTTTTTGATTTAGCTATTAAAGAAAATTCTCAGCTCCTCAAGAATAACAAGTCCAATAAAATGCTATCTTTAAAGTATGAGAATCCTTTTCATATTGGAAAACAAAACGAATTAAACATATTGCAAAATTTTTTTAAAGTTTCTCCTTTGAACTATTGGAAATTTATCACAAACATTGAAGATATTTTTAAGGTAGTAAACAATTTTGAAGAATGTTTTAATTTAGAAATTTTAGTCCTAAGTTTATAATTATATATAACACATTAATTCTATTTTGAAAGTTTTTCCTTGAAGCAAGTAAAATTAAATTTGCATTGCCTGATATTTTTTCACAAAATTATATTTTAAATAGGACTTTTAAAAAATTTCGAATTTCCCACATGTCCATTAGAATTGTTGATATACAGCATGTCTATTTCCAATTGATTTGATATGACCAAAAATCTATTTGAAGCAAGTAAAAATTTTGATAAGAAAACATATTTACTCTTAAATTAAAACAATCTACTCAAATTAAAATTTCAGTATAGACAGTATATAGTAAGTTATTGTAGTGTTGCTTTTTGGACATGACTTTTTAGTTTTGTTATTTTCTTTCCAAGCAAAGAAAATAATTTCATTAAAACTACAGGGAGGAAAGTGGGTAGGCAGAAATAATTACAGAACTGGAAGTTCTCCAACACACTAGGCCTAACACCCTGATAATTAGAGCAGCATCTTTTACAGCCACAAGTGATTTCAGATGAGCCTTAATCCATCAGTTCCTGCTTCCCTGCAAGCCTCTTATAATTCCTGCTGGAGCAATAGCCACCTGGCAGGGTAGGTGGTAAATTTCCTTTTAGGCACACAGTAACACCCAATCAGTGTAAAACCAAACCTCCAATGGCTTAGCCAGTCTAAAATGGTTGTCAATATAAAATCACTCTATAGTATTATCTGAAGACTCAAACCCATTACCCATAGATAACCAACATTAAGAGATTCTAGAAGATTCTTACTTTTACAATAATCCTCCCAGGGCATTGAAAAGGACCTGAGCAAATAAAGGTGACACCTTTAAGTAAGGTATTAAATTATATGGCTCAACCAAGTTTTCACCATGAGAAAAATTTTTTGTTATCTAAATCTCATCACTAAATTGTACCTTCTTCATATATGTCTAAGAAGCCATCGCACAGAAGTTAAAAACATTTTCAAGCCAGAAAAAGAAAATCCACTAAATAAAAAACACCACTTTATCCACTGTAAAATTTAGCAATGAAGTAGGAGACAATGAAGTGAGAGCTGTAGAAATCCTACCAGAATATGATACAAAACATGACCACATGAATATTTGTTAAGTGAATGAATCATGAATTATATTTAGAAGGTTGGCCTACAATGGCTGCCCAGAGTCAGGTAAGAAAAAAGTACAAACATTAATAGAGTTTATGAAAATTGCTGTCTGTGTGATGGAGATCTGAGGGGTCCAGTTAATGTGAAAAGGCCTGGAGTTTCTGTGTGTCCCCATCAGGAGAGTGAAGGCTCTGCAGTGAAAAGCTGAGAAAGTCTGTGCTAGAAGTCAGGCGATCATGTCCAATGTGAGGGGGAAATTGAGCACCTCTGAAGAAATGGACGCAGTCTGCCTTCTTCATTCCCTTTCCTCCCATCTGGGCTGCAAGCCTATTAGTTGGCGCGCTCACACCCTGGGAGGGGCTTCCGTCTTCAGTGAATCCCTCACTACACCAAGAACTATGCTGATGCAATTTAGTTGGGCATTTCATACTCAGATCAACACAGTGAACTACCACAATAACGTCTAAATTTAAGATGGGTGTGATAAAGCTTTGGTTCAGTCAAAAACACAAGAAATTTAAATTATACTGGTGTCACTAAGTTTCATAAAATATCACTGTTTCATAAAATTAGATAGAACTACCAAAATATGTCATGAGGTTATTCTTCTAATTAGTAAATATCAGATGTGAGGAATCTCAAGTGCCACACGCATTGATTAGAAGAACTTTGTAAAAATGACTCATTTTTACACTGAAAAAAGTAAATGAGTAAGTGGAAGGAAAAATACATATACACATAAATAACATCTTAATTTAATTTTTTTTAACCTGGCATCAAACTCACAACCTCATGCTTACCAGGCAGAAGCTTATGCCACTGACATAAGTTCCCACCTCCAACATCTTAATTTATGTATTGCTCCCAAATTCTTGCCCTGGAGATGCCAGAGTTAATAGAGTCTATGAAAATCAGTTAAACCTTAAAGACAAAACAGTAAACATATTCCTAACGTATTAATTATGGTGCTCTAGAGGAATGAGTATAGAAGGGTTATTAGGTAGGTTTACACAATAAGAACAGTCCAGATATTCCTTCTCCAAGGCCAAAGACAGAAGCACCCCAAATGTAGACCTGCTGTGGAAGAAGCAAAGGACCCAGCAGCAACCACAGTGCAAAGGCCCGGAAGCTCACCAGAAAGTCACCAGTGTGAGCCTGTGTTGAAAGACCACCTTGCTCTCTAATTCCTGCCTAGAATATGGCAGAGCTAATAAAGTTTATAAAAATCACATGAACCTTAAAAACAAAAAAGGAAAATGTATTTCTACCAATTTACATTTCTCTTACTAAATTGATTTGTATGTGTTAGTTCTCAATACATCAAATGATTTCTGTCCTTGCATAAGTCACTCTATCCCAAGTGGCGATTCTCTACTTACCTCTATATTTATAAGGGATATAAAATAGCTATATAAAATCATAGTAAGAATTTGAATCCAATCCTCAAAGCTTCAGTTGCAAATGATGGAAGAATTTCAGGAAATGCTGATTGGCTAGATTTTACAATGCTCAAATTTCAAATGATACATCTTTCTTTCATGTAACCATAAAGTTATCAGTACCATTCAGTATACCAGGAATATTTGAGCATCAATCAGAATTTTGCTTTCTGCTCCCAGATTCATTACTGGCTAAAAGAGTAACTTTTTTAGGCATAAAATTTCTTAACTTACTCTGGTGAAGAGTTACACTGCATTGTATAGTATTTTATCCTATGCAACACCGCCTCAGTTTTGTCATGAAGAACAGGGCAACTCCAAATTTGGGGCTTTTACAGGAATAAGCAAGATTAAATAAAATAAGAGAGAGAGAGAGAGAGAGAGAAGTAAGCAACATGATAAATTTAAATGATAAAATATATGTAAATATTAACTCCTTAATTTCTTCTTCCTTACCCTTTATACCTTGCAGACACTAACAGTACAGAAATATGCATTCCTACAAATTGAAATGTAAATCTACAGTAGATGATGGATGATGAAGTCCTCCCTACCAAATAATTCTTCTAGAAAATTGATCCAATTAATATGTGGGGGGAAAAGTATGATTATAGCATTTTTTGATTCACAGGTAGGTTAATAATTAATTTTTTAGAATAAACTGATTCTCTCTCTCTCTTATTCTCTCTCTCTTTTTTCTCTGTTTCCCCCCCCCCTCTGGCTTTGAGTTCCATGTTCAACACAGATAAAGCAAAGATTGATATAAAGGGATAAATTTCTAAACCAAGAATTTTAAGTGTCATTACTTTACTGTTTTTTTTTAATTTTTTTATAACAGAATTTCACAAGACATCATATAAACCTTTGCTAGGTTGTCTTACAGCTCCATTAATTCAATACTCTAATATGGGGAAACTATGGATTTGGAAATAAGAATGTATACAAGACTAAATCATAATTAACATAAAGCAAAAAGTCTTCTTGTTGTCATATATTTTTAAAATTATATTTACTGATACAGTTTTGATATACATAATGATAACATTCATTATAGGGATTTTTGGTACTTATACATGATAAATCTTGCCTTTTCTTTTTTTTTCTCCTCCCCTCCTTTTAACCCCTTTTCCCTACCTTATTTACAAAAGTTTTCTTATAATCTATTATAAATATTTATACAGAGAGTTTTTTCCTGGTTGGTTTCTAAATATCTTGAGATACAGAACCACGGTTTCCTATGTTTTGTTATTCATGTGCATAGCTCAGTGTCTGTCTTATACAAAGTTCACAAGAAACAATAAATTGAGTTAAATGATGACAAAAACACTTAAGAGAATGATGTAGGCAGGATCCCTCTTTCATATTAAAATAGGTGTGTTCCGATTCATTTGACCTAGGATGTGAAATCAGCAGTACTTATCATTTGTTCCTACTAATAAATTCCCTGAAGGGTACAATCATGTCATTGTTGTATACTGCACAATAAAGTGCACCTCATAATTATTTATCAACTAAAGAAGCTTCTGGGTATCATACCTCTCAAAAAGCACTGGCAATAGAAAACCATTTTTCAATCGTGAACACTGCAAATAAAATTGAAATGATCAAGTATTTTAACATCTGTGTTTCACAGTTTCCAGCTTGGATAGATGCATACAGTGAAGACACTGTAGCCGTGAATTAAGCTGTACTCCAATGACAAAAAAAGTTCAGTATTGGCTAGAACACCAACTTTCTATGATTATCATTATAGTTTATCAGAATCTTTTGAGATCACTCAGGATTGTAAAGAAAAAGAGAGATGAGAGAACCATTTACCCACCTAGTGATGAATAAACACTTCAACATGAATTGAATATATTAAAAAGAAAGATGTTTCATGCAGGTATAAACTGGCAAATTTTAAGATTTTAAATCAAAGTTTAATTTTTACACGTTCTATTTTGAGTGCTATGAAATCGAGATGTCAAGCAAGAGTGTGGATATTGTTATTTTGAAATACTGGGATTCAAAGAGAGCACCTGTAGCATTTTCCGCAAATGGGATTAAATTATGCGAGGAATATTCATTTCTCTGCACATAAAAGTTCTTCTACAGAACAGTGCTTTTAACAATCAGGTCTGCAGTGATAAAAATAAAATGATTTATACATGTACCTGGAACTTAGGGAAATATATAACTTTCCAAAAAATAGATTCCATAATTTTGCACCAGAATTCCTTTCTACATGGTCTTATGATCCCTAAATAAATCAAATTACTTACCTATTTTGTTATATTTATTTTGAGATAATTATGGATTCACACAGTTTTAGAGATCACTATAACCCTTGCCTAATTTTACAACAATGGAAACATATTTCTTAAATATATTGTAAGTCACAATAAAGATGTTAGTATTTACAAAAGTTTTTTAACTTTATTTAGGTCTATTAGTTTTATATACACTAACCGAATATGTAAACTTGTGTGTGCATGAATGCTTACATGCATTTATGTGTCTGTGCTTGGTTCTATGCTACTTTAGCCTAAGTTTACATTCCAGTGACCATCGCATGCATGGTTAATATCTTATAACAATAGCTACAAACTTCTACCACCTCTTCCAAACCCTGGCAACTACTAGTCTAGAATTATCATTATAATTTTGTTGTTTCTGGAATTCTGTATAAATAATATTGTAGAGTATAGAGTCTTCTGAGGTTGAATTTTTATTCTCTACATAGTTTTCAGATTCCATTTATTTAAGTTGTGTACTTTGGCAGTCTTTTTAAAGCTGAGTAATACTCTGTAACAGAAGTATTACAGATTTTTTAAACCATTTACCTATTAAAGTTTCCAATTTGTGGCTAAGTAAAACTTTCATAGACACTTGGATAGGTTTTTTATGAATGCAAAATTTATTTATAAGAAAGCAATGCTCTACAACGTAAGTGCTGGATCACAAGTGATGTGCACAATTATTTCATAAGAGTTATTTTGGAGTGAATTCACCATTTTTTTCTTTTTGATGAAACACATGAATCATCCATCTTCTCCACATCTCAATGAGCAGTTGACACTGTCATTTGCTTTAAGTTTTTGCTTATTTTATAATTGGATAATGATTTCTCATGTGCGTTAACTTGTGTTTCCTTAATGGCTAATGATGTTGGACATATTTTATGAGATTGCTCTCCATCTGTATATTCTCTTAAATGAAATATTGGTTCATCTGTTGTGCCCATTTTCTCATTGACCTCCCATGAAGCTTTATTTTTTGCATATTTTTAAACTAAGTTTTGAAAGTGCTTTATATGTGCTTGTTGTAATCAGGAGTTGAAAGCAGAATAATTATACACAGGACAAAACTTTATACTATTATTTATAATGGTCACCCAAGGAGTCAAATATGAAGAAAGTGCAGGAAATCTGTCCACAACATTAAAGACCTAGAAAATCTAGCCAAGGGTCTGTATCCCAGGGCAAAAACCTGCATGAGTTCATCTGAAAACCTAGAGACCAAAATAATGATGCATGCAAGTCTATCCCATGGGTCTGTGCTGGGAAGGCCAAAAGGTCAGCGGTAAAAGCTAAGACCTGTGCCAGCAGGTTGAGGGTTCTGTACTAGAGCCAAGAAGTGGCACTCAAAATAAGGACCAGGGCTCCCCCAAAATTACATAGCATTGTATTTCATTCATCATGTTTTTTTTATTTTAAAACAAAAAAAGAACAAAAGCGATGATACAGAATTTGATAACAAAATAATAGATTTACAATGGTTAGTACATTGAATCCTGTTATATTCAAAGTAGTTGTTCAGATTACAAAATATAGACATAAAATTGATCAAACATTGAAAGCACAGAACCTTTCTGTTTGATGAACTAGAAGAGATTAGTAGTATAGTTATCTATCATATATGTAAGTAGATAGATATATAGGTATAGATATACTCTTTTCCTTTTTTATCATATTTCTTTTATCTATCTCTTCTCTAGATTTTCTGAGCAATTTCTTCATAAATGTTGACATTTCATGTTTTAACCTGAGAGATTATTTATGATCTGATTTCCTCTACAGCCTCATGGATTTGTTTCTTTACTTTAGTTGCTATCATTTCAGAAATTTCAAATGCATTTCTTTCAATTTCTTCTATGTCTATTACTCCAGGTCTTGCTTGGGTGGGCTGCATGCCTGAGACTGCATTTTGCTTCATTCTTTTATCATTTCCTAGAGCAAATTTTTTCTGTGATGGTCTTCATGAGTTTTTATAGTGGATAACTGTATCACTACTATCAAAGTGTTTTAATAATCCTTCTCAGCTATGTCTTCTCTGTGTAGGATTTCCTCAGTTTATGGCTGTCATAAGACCCTTGCTTCCCATCTAATTATGGCTGGTACATTGGTATCTGTTTGGTTCAATCCTAGTCATTTGACATAGGGTTATGGAGAAGTTACTACCCCAGAGCTTCTCAGTATTGTTACAGAAAGGAGAGCTTCTGAGTAAAATAGAAATAACACATTAGCTAAAGCAGTAAAATTAGCAACAACAATAGTATCAGCACAACTCAGAAACTGATAAACGTTTGTAACTATTTATGTTGTACTTTAGACAACAGAGCAGAGTATATAGTTATGTAACAGAACCAGTTGTAAATTAGGAGTTTGCATGCAGTGTTTCACCTTGTAGAGTGTTTTTACCATGGAGGGAAAATTTAGGGAAGATAGTGTATAAAATAAAGATAGCTGGAAAGAAAGTAAAAGCAAGGCTGGAGGACAAAGGATGATAGCACAAGGGTTGGGAAACTATAAATTAGGGTAGAAATGAAAGAATGAAGGAATATTCAAGGGATTATCTAAGCTTGCTCTCTGAGTTTGGGGTGGGATTAGTTTTCTTTGGCTTGATTTCTCCTCAGCCATTTATGCAAGATAAAAAAAGAAAAAAAATGAGAAAAAGAAGGAGAAGAAAAGAAGGAGAAAAACAGTTTTTAAAATGTTAGAAAGTGTCTGTTACTGAGTCCTGAGTTCTTCCTGAGCTGGTTGCTGGTCCCTTGGAGGCCTCAGCCACATGTTGGTACAAATAGTTATTGTTTCCTTGGACTTTCTGTGCCACTAGTCCTGCCTGTCTATTCTGTGCAACTTTGTTAAGACCCTACTGTGTCACTTGCATCCCTCTGGCCTCTGGGCCTTTCCTTGCCTCAGTCAAGGCCGTGGCGAGGAGAGGGGCCATTCTTTGGACATTCTGGAGTGTTCACCTGGGTTGGGACGGTGGAGATTTCAGTGAGAGGCTTCCCTCCTCCACAGTTTCACCTGGGTTCTGTCTCTCTTCTCTTGTCTTTGTCAAAACATCACATAGTTGAAATTGTACCATCTTCAGTCTTTTAATATTGAGTTCCATGAATTTACATTATTGGTACATCTCTTCATAACATGATAGATTATTTTTTATCATTATAGTCAACTGTTTAAATGAACCACAGTTTATCCATTACTTTTCTAAAAGACATATTAGTCATTACCAAGTTTTGACAAGTACACATCAAACTGCTATGAACATCTGTGTGTAGGTTATAGCTTTAAAGTAGCAGTGACACTTGTATCGCAAAAATTAAAGAGTCCAAGTTATTTGACAGTTTTCTCCTTGGATAAATAATAGAGAACACAAGTACTGGACTCTATGTGAAAAGAAATTTTATTCTTTAAGAAACCAACAAACTCACCTCTAATACTTTAATTTGACAGTATAATTTTACATTCTCATTGTGGTATGGTTTATGACTAAAATGTGGCCCAAAGTCTAATGTTCAAATGTGGGGTCTATTAGGGTGTCACTGGGAGCTATACCAGGAAAAGGTCTATTCTCATCCCTGATTCCTTCTCCCCTCTCCCTATCTCTCATTTTCTCTTTCTTTTTGTTCCTCTACTTCCTGGATGCCAAGGGTTGAGAAGATCTCTTAGCCATGTTTGAATCCTCCAAAAGTACAATCCAAATTAAATGTCTTGTCTTTTACATTGGAGTGTCTTAGTGACAACTGACGAATAAAGAAATTTGATACCAAAAGTGAAGTCATTTCTCTAACAATGTCGGGTAGAAACCTTTGTAACTAGTTTTGGGAATAAGTGTGGAAAACTTTAGAGATCCAGGCTACAAAAGCCACAAAATGCTGTAAGAGGAGTCTAAAGGATAATTCTAGTTAGAGGTCAGAAGATCAAAGACCTGAAATGAACACAGATTGTAAAAACCATATTTAGAAGATTTCAGCTGTGAATAAGAGTTCTGTTATTCCCAATTGAAGTAGGGACTCTGTGTTACTGTAGACAAGTCTCACAGGCCTACGGTTCAGTGCATGTATATTTAAGATTGTCTTATTTCCTTAGTTGGTAAGCCCATTTAGTTGATTACCATGTATTATGCAAAATGTTTGAAACTATATTTCAAATATTTCCCATAAAAAGAATTTCTCTGAGCTAATCAATGATAAGAGCAGACAATAACATCCTATGACAAAGACTAGAGTGTTTATAGTTGGACTTACTGGGAACAAAGTCATGATAGTATACACAATGAGTCATTGATATACTTTTGGAGCAATTAAGAAGCCTAATCAATATTTTATCTTAATTTGAGATGTAATTACATACTATCTGTGACATATGACATGTAATTGCCTTACACTACTCTTCATTTGTTCATATGTTAATATTGAATGCAAAATCAGAATAAAAATAAGAATAAAAATAAAATTCCTAGAAAGCACATGCCAAAAATATATGTTTAATTCACCTGGGATTTACCAAGCAATGTGCACATCCTTAATGAATACTTGTTGCATAATTAAACCAAGTAAAGAAATGATTTGAGTTAACCAACATTATATACATAAAAATTGTAAAGAGCACATTGATGATATAGTCTATAGCTTTAAAGTAGCAGTGACACTTGTATCGCAAAAATTAAAGAGTCCAAGTTATTTGACAGTTATTGTTAGCCAAGAACACTAAAGGAGTTTAGGAGCTACACTTCTTAGCACTCTGACCAGGATATCATGATTTTAGCATCCTGGCATTGGGTCCACAAGTGTTGTACATTTCAAAGTGATAGCTCCTCTTAGAGCCCTTTTTTTAAAAAAGGGAGAAAAATAAATTTTAAATTTCGCTAGGTTTTCAGCCTCAAGTAGGAGACTTGTCACTTTTGTTCCCATAAAATCAACCTCCAAACATATGCTTTTCTAGCCTACTATTCTTCATAAAACCTATGAACATACACAAACACATGCTGTGCAAATAAGTAAAAATCAATTAAGGGAATAAAACAAAGGTTATTTATTGCATGTTTGGTGTAGCGGAGGGATCAGCCACTGTCGCTTGTGTTTAGCAGAGATTCAAAAGCAGGAAGAAGAGGAAGAAGCTTAGTAGTAGAAAGATGGAGGAAGATGTAGAGGTTCCCAGGTTGGAGGTTGTGGGCATGCAGAAGCTGAAAGCTGGCTAAACAGAGGTGGAGTGTATGCTTGGTTCTAAATTGGAACCAAGGACAAAATTTAAGGAAGTTTCAGTTAATTAAATTCAGGCCTCTGGGTGATTATAGTGACAGAATTTGTTG
>PVJX010007421.1:8476-71332 GCA_004027295.1 Dolichotis patagonum | reverse complement strand
CATATCATTTCTTTTTTCTATGCTTGGGAAATTTTCTTTAATAATTTCTGTGAATAGCCTTTGTAATTCCTCTGGTTTGATTCCTGCTTCTTCATTCACATACTTTATTCTTAAGTTATAGATCCTCTTGTCATCTTCCAGTCTTTGTATCTTTACTGCCTGCTCCCTTGTTATTTTTAAGAGATCTTCCCTTTTATGACCCCATATTGCAAGCCTGTGTTCAATTTTTGATAGTCTATCTTTGGTTTCTTTCAAGCAGTTTTGCCAACTTTCTATCGAGTCTTTAGTTTCCTGATAATCTCTTTGAATCTGTTTCATAAGTTCTAGGTTTTTTCTGAATTCTTCATTAAATTTTTCTCTCCATTTGTGTTCCTCTGTTCTTCTGTCTGTGTCTTCTTGAGAGGTACCCAGCCCTTCTTTTATTAATCTACTTATCTCTTGTTTAATTTGAATTAATATTTCAGTTTTGGTCCCGCTTACGAGGTCTTAAAGATATCTCTTTATGTCCGCTAACGCTGTTTGATGTTGCATTTTTGCTGCCCTCAGTCTCTTTTGTATTTATATTTACCTCTCCTGGATCAATGTTCTCAGGGTTGGGGGCTGGGAGTGTTTTCTTATTTCTCCCTTTCGTCATGTTTTTGGTTCCTTGTATACAGGTGTACAGTGTAATTCCCAGACCCTTTTCTTGTTGTTTAAGGCTCCTCTAGAGGGCGCAGGCTAGGAGCTTTAGCCCTCTTCAATAGGTTTAGAGTTCACCCACGGGCAGTGTACGCTATCTCCTCCCTTCTGGGCCAGTCAACCTTTGCAGGCCTTCACTGCATCAGTGTGCACTGATCTCAGGGAAGTAACTGGGTCCCTGCCAGGGGCGTGGCCTAGTCCAAGCAGATTCCATCAATCTGCTTGGCGAGGGGAGTAACCAGCTGAAGCCACTTCCTTATGGAGTTAGGGCTGTCCTGCCCAAATCCAAGATGTCCAGTCGGTTTCCCCTTTCCCGTGGGAGGGTCTTATTCCCATCACTCACCGTGTCCCGGAGAACTGCTGGACTGCCTGACCTCCGACTTCAGCGCGGCTGCGGTGGGAATTCACGGTGCCTCTGGGTGGGTCGTGTGCAGTGCTAGTCCCGGCGAGCTGCACGCAGGGCTGTTCAGCTCCGCCCTGTGGCGGCTCAAACCAGTCGCTTCGGCGCCGATCGCTTGTTCAGGTCGGGCAGGAATTCAGGTGGCTCAAGGAGGGTGCCGCGCTCGCTGATCTTATCTTCACTAATAGTAGCCCCAGGACCTCATATTCTAGCGGGTTTTTGCGCTTTAGTTTCTTTCTGGGTTGTGAGAGTCTCTCTCTCTCTGTTTGGGTCTCTCCAGGGTGTTTTATTCTGGCATTTGAGCTGTCTCTCTCAGAGAGGGTCTCTCTCCTGCTACCTACCAGTCCGCCATCTTGTCTCTTGTCCCAGATTCTGTTTTATAAACTTAGGTGTGGTAGCACATGACTGTAATCCCAGCACCTGGGTGAGGAGGGATGCTACAAGATCAAGCCAGCCTGGGCTAACAGAGACCCTGTCTCAAAAACATACAAAAAGTTCTCTTTTATTCCCATCAATCAGATTGGGAAATTGCAAGGTTGGAAGTGCCCTTTCCTGGCATGGTACTAGAAACCAGGCCTGGGGAGCAGATGTGTGCATTGGACCCTCTCTTTTAGAGACTTGTTTGTTAGCATCTATCTGCTAGTCGAGGCATCTATCCACAGAAAATAGGTTAAATTAACCATGATCCCAGCACCCTGAGAGGCTGAAGCAGGATTGCAAGTTTGAGCCCAGCCTGGTCAGGTTAGTGACTTAGTGAGACCCTGTCTCAAAAATAGTAATTTACCATATTATCTATCCATGTAATGGGATTTGTGCTACTATCAGGGAAAAGCACAAATTAGATATGAGTATGTTCTAAATGCACTGATTTAGAATTGATCACAAAAATACTTAAAAATTTTTAAGGAGGGGAAGGGTGAGTATACTGTCCCACGTGTTGGCCTGTTTTTTTTTTTTTTTTAAAGATCCACTCTGGAAGGCAAAACATCACTGAAGTGTTTTAGAACTAGTTCACTTGTTTTTATGATGTTCAACTATTTGAAAATACCCAGTCTGTGTCTCCTTGGTTCTCGGGCCGTTCGGGGACGGCACAGTTGAAGCAGGGAGCTAAACGTTTACAGGTGCACTTTCTTCAGCTGTGCACAGAAGCCCAGAGCAGTGTTGAGCTCCTGTGGTTGCAGAGCCGAGCACAGAGCTGGAAATGAGCCGCCTCCTGCAGGTCCCACTGGGCTTGAGCTGCGTCCTGAATCATGCCCCTGCGTTCAGGATGGTTCAGTGTGTCAAGTCAGTCATTTGGCAAGTTAACAAAAGGCCCTTTGATACTGGTCATGTGGCGCCTGCCGTCATTTGCTTGAATTTGTGCCACTTTGCCTCGGGATCCTGGCTAATCATAGTGCTCTGCAAATGGAGAGATTCTTATGTTTCCCATCTTCCCAGGGTGGGCTAGTGTTTATTTGAGGAAGTAATTGACAGTTGACTCATGACATTGGGGAATTCTGAATAGCAGTGGACAGCAGGGGGCGAGAGAGAGGACAGACAGAGAGATATACAGTGGCTCTGCGTACAAAGGTTTTTTTTTGTTTTGTTTTGAGACTGGGTCTCACTAGTGCAGTCTGGCCTTAACCTTGCTTATGTAGCCCACTGACCTTGAACTCACAGTGGTCCTCCTGCCTCAGCCTTCTAAGTGCTGGGATTACAGGCCTGCACAACCACACCTATCTCAGTACAAAGTTTGGCCAAAGTATTGGTTACAGAATTTTCAGAAAAGAGCGTTACATTGGATTGGGACATCTGAATGTTTGCTTGCTTAATGATTTACCAGTATATTCTAAGAAAATAATTGGGGCTGAGTAATCCATTCTTTGGTTTGTTTCAGAAACATGTGTGTTTGCATTTCTTGGCCTGTCCATCTTTAGTTTCCCACACAAGTTTGAAATTTCCTTTGTCATCTGGTGCATAGTAAGTATTTTCCTTGTTTTTTTATTTAATTGCTTATTCGCAGATCAATAATCACATTTTAGATTCATTTATGTAACTGTTAACTACTCAAAGTCGACAGCTACATAGACACTCTTCCGTTTAAAGTCTCTCTTGTTAAAAAAAAAATCACAAACATATAATATGGATGTAAGACATGGAATTAAGTGAATGAGTATCCTCAGAAAAGGTCTCTTGTTTTTTAATTTTCAGTCGTCTTGAATGTTAGAAGTTTATGTGGTTTGTTTGGTTGGGTTGGTGGTAAAGGCAGATTACAAAATTGATTAACGATTATAATTATGTAAAATGTTATGTACGGAAAATAAAACACTGCCAAATGTTCACAGTGGTTGTAAAACTATAGATTTTTTTTTATTGTCTACTTCTTCTGAATAATTTGTGGCAAATATAGTTATTTAACTCAGTTTTACTCAAATGTGCCCCTTTGTAAGCATGACCCTGCACACTGGGTCCAGGCCCTTCTCTCCCCTGGGAGCCAGCGGGGGAAGCAGCTCTGATGATCAAGGTTTGGGGCCCAGGTTCTAGCTGGACTGGAGATAGCAGCGGGATACCAATCAAAATGCGCTGTTAAAAAAGGAAAAGAAAAATGTGTATTTATTTATTTATTTATTTATTTAGGTCTTTTTGAGACAGGGTCTTACTCTGCAGTTCAGGCTGGCCTTGAACTCACTTTGTAGCCCATTCTGGCCTTGAACTCAAATCGATCCTCCTGCCTCAGCCTCCTGAGTGCTGAGGTTACAAGCTTGCACCACCATGTCCGGCAGAAAGGAAAAGAAAATTTAATCAGCTGCAGCAAAATCAAAGTCCTTGTTGGGAATGAAACGGGAGGAATGTGCTTAGCATTTAAGAGGCCAGCTTCCTCGAGTGTCTAATCCAAGCTACATCAGTGACGTCTGGCTTGGGGCCCACAGCCTGTGCTGAGCCCCCACGTGCTTCCTCCCCTGTGGCTGTTCCCTCCTTGCGAGCTCATGGCCTGCACGCCCTGCTGCTGACTCACTCTGGCTAGTGCACAGTTGGGTCTCCTCAGAGCCTGTTACCTCAGCGTGCTGCTAAGGCACACCTTGTTGGAGTGTAGCGAAATTCACTGTCAGTTCGCTGTCTTGCCACTTGTCAAAACACAGCTATCAGGAAGCAAACTTGTTTTCTAAGCACTGTCACCCTGCCAGGTGCCAGACTGGTACACCATGTACAGACTGGTGTGCCAACCTGTGTGGCACATGGGGAAACTCAGCTATAGAAGATAAGCAGCCCCCGAGATGACCACTTTACCACCTGCATGCTTCCACCTCCCGCTGGTGACAGCAGTTCAGTGCTGTCTGTCACAGCCATTTGTCCCCCACACACAGGTTTCAGGACAGCAGAGTGGCAGCAAATGCCTTTGCAGAGCACATGACCACCCCCAGCGTGGTCACTGTGTGGAAGGGGCCGCATTTGATGGGAGCCGAAGCCCAAGTGTAGGAATGGAGACTGTGTTGGGGTGAAATAGGGCCGGGCCGTGGCTCGGTTGGAAAATCTGAGGTGACCCTGGGGCGGTAACTCAGTTTCCCTGAGCACCCAAGTGTAGCTAGCTCCTGGGCAAGGAGGCGCCCGGGGTGTGGGTGTTTACTCCGCCCTGCGGCCCAGGGCACACTGAGCCAGTTTTGCACGCACCTCTTCCTGTCTAGTCATCTTGGACCAGTTACTTAACCTCTCTGTGCCTTGGTTTCCTTGTCTATAAAGTGGAGCCGATAGATAGCACCTGCCTCATAAAACCGCTGCGGAGATTTAAAGGCAGCCACATAGAGAGCTCGTAAGATGCTTCACCTGGTGTCCGGCGGGGAAGAGTTGGATGATTGGGAGCATCTGTCGTTAACCTGACTGCTGAAGGCGCCCTCGGTTCTCTCTTGAGGAAAGAACATAAAGCCTAAGAATCCGCATGCATCTGCCGTCCTCTTCAGTTAGCTGTGGGGGGAACCTGGCTGCAAATGAAAATAAATTAATAAATAGTTCCAAGCCGCCACTTGGGTAGGATTTAAACTCGGTACATAAAGCTATGTTTTGTTTTGGTTTCTTCTGCGGTGCTGGGAATAGGACCCAAGGCTTGCCTAGGCCACCCAGAGAACTGTTTTTTGTTAGAACCGGTGGAGACGGTGGCACCCAAGAATCAGGGCGGCAGCTGGCTAGGCTAGGCGTGTGCGGCTTCTCTTGGAACACATCTGTGTTCTTTACCCAGCGGTCATTTTCGTCTCGCCCTGGCCAGAGGAGCGGCCCCCACAGGAGAAGCAGGAACACCTTGTCTGTCATCCAAATGTGCTGACATGCACTGTAACCCCAGGATTTGGGGAGGCTGAGGCAGGAAGTTCACAAGTTGAAGCTCAGCCTGGGCAACTTAAGGAGTGAGTGAGACCCTGTTCCAAAATAAAAAAGACTGGCAGAGCGCCTCAGGGCAGAGGATTTGGGTTCAGTCCCCAGTATCCAGCTGCCCTGAGGCGCTCACCGGGAGGGACTGCAAGGTGCTGACACACTGCCCTGGCAGTTTCCAGCTCAGCCTCTGGCATCCCACGGTGTTCTGTGTCATTACTGCACTGGTCTTTTCTTCCCAAGCAACGCACAAAGGTTTACGGCGTCTCCACCAACACACGGGGCCAAGTCTCACCTGCCACTGTTGGTTGTGCCTTGTATGTCATGGTGGACCCGGTTCGCATCAACTTCCACAGGCTTGAGCTTGAGAACCGAACGGGACTTCTGCTAACAGGCTGTTGCTCTCCGCTAACAGGTGCTCGTGCTGTTTGGCCGAGCGGTCAACATTTTCCCTCTTTCCTACCTCCTGAATTTCTTCCGGGATCATAAGATCACGCCGAAGATGATGTTCATCATGTGGTTCAGCGGTGAGTGGCGCTGGGGCCAGCGGCGGCGGGAGGGGCCTGTGAGAAAGGCGGGGTGCAGAGGAGCCCTCGGGAGCCCGTTCGCCTCCTGAGCCAAAACCAGTAAAGCCCCCGCTGGATGGGTGCGACCTAGGCAGCCCCTGCCTGCGGGGTGGGCAGGCAGCTCGGGGTCCTGCAGCAGGTACCCGGCAGAGCCGGGCTCACCCCCACCACACCGCCCGTTTCTGGACTCCTTGCAGCCGGGCGCGCTGTGGGTGCAGCCCTCACTTCGGTGTCTTCTAGGCTGAAGTGATAACCGGCTCAGAATCTGAAAATGTTTCTGTTGTACTTGCTGCTGTTTGCTTTTACAGCTCGGGGGCTGGAAGCCAGGGCCGCCCCGGTGCTGGGCCAGCGCTCTGCACTCCCCAAGCCGCTGCGCTGATGTCAAACGTGCTTCCCTTCAGTCACGGAAGTCTGATGGCTGGATGTAAATGTTTCAGTGCCTGTTGAAGCATATTTCTGTACCTTTGCAAATTTGGAAATGATTTTATAAATCTTTAGGTCCTAAAGAACAGGATCCTTAGGCATCTTTAAATTTACTTTTGAGGAATATATAGAGTTCTTTATGCTTTCTGGTTTATTATAATTGGAATATTTCCATGTGGATTGGGATATAGCAATATGCTTTATAGTGTTCTTTCTCCAAAGCGTATCTGTAAATTTATCTCAGAGTTCTCCTTTCAGAAAGCCTTGTTTCAAAAGTGGGTTGGACATGTGTATCTCCTGAGTATATGCTAATGGGGAGAAAAATGCACTGTGAGGTAGTTAATCACGAGGGTCGCCAAGAATCTCAGCCAGGGGTCAGAGTGAGGGGCCGGATGGTGAAAGCCCCCGGGGTGGGAGTGCTGATGGGGAGGCAGTGGGGCAGCTCCTGCCTCCAGGGATCCCACCATCTTCCTGGGTCCCCAGCCCCCACCCCTCCCATCATCACGCCCTCCTCTTCCCAACAGAAAACCAGCATCCATGGCCATGGTCCTGCCCCCACCCCCTGCAGCAGCTGCTGCTGGTCCCCTTGGCCCCTTTGGTCACCTCTTGGCTAGGTCTACCATGAATCACCCATTCGCCACATCGTCACCTCTCATCTGCTGCACTAGAATTGGCCACCTGCTGCCAGACCTGCTGGGCGCCAGTCAGCCCCCTTCCCGGCCCATCCCCCAGCACACCTGCCACGCGACCCCTCAGCCCTTCCCTTGGTGGGGGTCTCCCCAGCCCTTCCCAGGCTGACCTCACCAGCAGTGGCTTCCTGCTGCTGGACCTTTGGTCTGGGCTTTGCTGGAGGGACTTGCCTCTTTCCTGGCAGTGGGCACTAGCCATCCAGGTCCCACTGACCAGGCCTTCCTCTGGGGTCCAGAGCCTGCTGCTCAGGGTTTCCCACAACAGTGACATGGAGTGCACAGAGCGCTTAGCACAGGGCTGGGCCACACACAGGACGAGTTCGGCCCACAGCGGCAGTCACCTGAGTCACAGGCTCAGTGGCTCCCTGCACAAGCACCTGGTGCGCTGTAGCCGGTCCAGGTCACCTCACCTAATGGCTCGGCCAGCCTGGGCCGTGAATTTGGGTTACTTCTGCTGTCCCTACGCTGCAGCCCGCCCTCTGTACCCTCCTAGCCCCTCCCTGGGTCTGTCCCGGTGTCCTAGTGTCCATGGTGCTGGGCTGAACCCAGCCAGGGACGCTGCACCTCCTCTCCCGCTGACCCCTGACCCTGTGCTGTCCCCTCAGGCCTGCGGGGTGCCATCCCTTACGCCCTGAGCCTGCACCTGGACCTGGAGCCCATGGAGAAGCGGCAGCTCATCGGCACCACCACCATCGTCATCGTGCTCTTCACCATCCTGCTGCTGGGCGGCAGCACCATGCCCCTCATCCGCCTCATGGACATCGAGGATGCCAAGGCCCGGCGCAGGAGCAAGAAGGACGTGAACCTCAGCAAGACGGAGAAGATGGTCAGTGCTGGCCGGGCCTGGGCAGGGTAGGCGGGTGGGCCCGGAAGGTGTCCTGCAGCTGCACACACGTGGCGCCGTCTCGGGGGCTGAGGAGACGGAAGGACCTGCGTGCTGAATCTGGCTCTTTGGGGTAAAGGGGTAGGCTCACCCCCAACCTACTGAAGCCACAGAGGTCACGGCAGGTGCCCTGGGTCCCCCATGCAGCCTGGGGGCACCGTGTTGGACTCCTCGCTGCCTCCTCCCTCCCCTGCCAGGCACCCAGCCGTCTGGCAGGCCGCATTCCTCACCGAGAGGTCTCAAAATCACATCGTTGCCCAGCATTTGCTGCAAACCTCCTATTGCAGGCCCCAGGAGGGGAACGTGGCTTGCAGTGAATGTGGGGGCATGAGAGGTGGCCTCCCCCGGGACAGAAGGCTCCTCCATCCCTACCACTGCTCCCTGGTGCCGCCACCCTCCTGCCCAGGCCTCTGCGGGTACCTCACATTCCACCTTCCTGCGTTCCACCTCGCCCACCTTCAGAAACGCTCTCTTCCTAGTTCCTCATTCTAGGGTGCCAGTCACCAAAGGCGGTCTTCTTGTGACCATTCATTATAATATGGGGTTAAGCTGGAGTACCTAGGCCTCACCCCAGCCGCTCAGCCAGTGCTACTGGCAGTACCTCAGCTGCCCTGGGTCAGCAGGCCTGTTCTATGTGCAGAGGCTCCTTCCCTTCCCTGGTGTGTGTATGTGTGTTTTTAAGACAAGGAGTTGCTAGGTAGTTGACTGCCTTTGAACTTAGTGTATAGCCTAGGCTGGCCTCAAACTTGTAGCAATCCTCCCCCCTCAGCCTCCCAAGTGTTGGAAATACAGGCGTGTGCCATCACCCCTGGCTTCTTGTGTGGTTTGGCTTTTTTTTGTTTGTTTGTTTTTGGTTTTGTTTTGTTTCTCTGACACAGGGTCTCACTGTGTAATCCAGGCTGGCCTTGAACTCACTACATAGCCCAGACTGGCCTCAAATGTGAAGTGATCCTCCTGCCTCAGCCTTCAGAGTACTGAGATTACAGCTGTGCCCCGCCATGCCCAGTTTGTTTTTGTGTGTTTTTATCAAAATTTCTTGGGCCAGACCTTGTGGCACACCCCTGTAATCCCAGTACTGGGAGGCTGAGGCAGGAGGATTGCCGCCTGCATCACATAGTGAATTTAAGGCCAGCCAAAACTGCACAGCAAGATGCTGTCTCAAACAAAACAAAGCAACCAAAACCTCTTGAATAGGTTCCCAGATGTTTTCATGGGTGTCAGAAGGAGTGCCGGGCTTCTCACACACAGGCCACTGGACCTCACAATGAGGGTCGTACAATTCTGGGTGCGGCCCGAAAAAATTAGCATCTCCCCCTACCTGCTGGGTGTTGCTCCTGGTTTAAGAACATCCTGCTGCTGTGACCTCTTGGGGCAGCACTGACAAGCAGCAGGAAGCAAAGTTTGGGGGCCGAGGGCAGCGAGAGATCTGCCGTGACCTGAGACCTTTGCCGTCCCCTCTGACCTCTACCCCCTGCACCAGCTCGGTTGGCAAGAGCCTGGCCACGTGGAGCCACTGCAGCTCCCGCAGCTTGTCCCTGGGCATTGTTCATTCGCACAGACCTTCCCGACTCCCTGGGAACGAGCACTGGTCACAAAGCACACATAGGGTTGGGGACGCTGGTGGCCATGACAGAGGGAGTCCAGGGGCGCATGGGTGATGTGAGGGCTTCCAGGTGACAGCCACTGGCTGCCTTGTCACCCAGGGCAACACCATTGAGTCGGAGCACTTGTCAGAGCTCACCGAGGAGGAGTACGAAGCCCACTACATCCGGCGGCAGGACCTCAAGGGCTTCATGTGGCTGGACGCTAAGTACCTGAACCCCTTCTTCACACGGAGGCTCACGCAGGAGGTGGGGCCTGGACCGTGCCACGCATCTTCCCTTGCTTGGGACATGCAGTGGCCAAGGGTGGGGGCAGGGTGGGGGCCAGAGGCTGTATGGGGCTCGGGGTGCCGGGTGGTTTGTGGGACTCTGCGCCTCTGTTTCCTTGCTGCTGTGCTTAGTGCTCATGTGGTAATAGACTGGCTAAGAGTTGGTTTCTCAGGCTGTCCCCGGCAGTTGCTGACCATCGAACTGTCAGGTGTGCCAGCACTGCCCCCTTCTCCACCACACACACAAAGGCCCTGCTGCAGTTGGCAGGGCGACGCTAACATCGCCTGTGCTGTTCCCCAACATGGGGGTGCTCGGACACGCAGACGCACGCACACACGCAGACAAGCATCTTTTCCTTGGCCTGACCACGTGGCCAACACTGACAGCTCGCTGTCTCTCGCCCAGGACCTCCACCATGGGCGCATCCAGATGAAGAGCCTGACTAACAAGTGGTACGAGGAGGTGCGTCAGGGCCCGTCAGGCTCCGAGGACGATGAGCAGGAGCTGTTCTGACCGAGGAGCAGGTGCCAGGGCTGCGGGTGCCCCTGACGCCCAGTGCGGCCACAGGGCTGCAGGCCTGGTGCCCGCTGGCTGTGGAAATGCGCATCGCCCTCCTCCCTACTGACCTCTGCACTGCTGCTGCTTCCTGGTCCTGGGGGCGCCTGCTGGAGGAGGAGGCTCTCGGGGAGCCCGAGAGGGTGCTGTGTCAAGACTGTGGTGTGATGTTCCCGGCCACGTTGTCACTATGACCTGAGGAGCAGCTGCCGTCTGCTTGAGTCACCAGGTGCCTCTCTGGTCCCCGCAGCAGTTCTGAGCCTCGTGACTCCCCTCCCTGACCTTGGGGCAGAAACTGACTGTTTCCTTTACCTCTCAGGGGCCTCAGCCCGGCTCCTGCGGGCAGCTGCCGCGCTGGCTTCCTCGGATGGTGGGCCTCGCGCCTCAGGGGCCCGGCTCTGCTGGGTTGGAAGCTGCACCCTTGCAGGTGGGGACAGCAAGCTCTGAGTCTCCTTTGGGTGTGGAAAGCAACAAATACGCGGTGTGTGCCAGCGGCCAGTGCTGCCTAGACAGCTCCAGTGTGCACTGTCACAAGTGTGGGAGCCTGGTGGCTGCACCCCATCCGTCCCCTCCCCCTCGTCTCCCAGCTCCACCCTTTCCCAGGTGCCACCTTGCCTGCTCTTTGCCCTTCCCTCCTCTTCCCTTCTCCCAGTTCCCTACCATCTTGGGTCCCAGCTCCCCTGTGAGGCCGGAGAAAAGGGTGCAACACCTGCATCCTGACCCCTTCCTGCAGGAGCCTCGAGTGTCGCTCTGCTTTCCTGTGCTCATGCGTGCTCGTACCCATGCGCGCACCCTGGCTCAGCTGCCCTTCACGTAACTGATCTTGTCGCGCCTGGGCTGTTGAAAGCTTCCTCATGAGGCTCTGGGTGTGCACCTGCGAAGCCCAGGGTTGGTCGCAGAGGTGTCGGAAGCATGACCTCTGACCCGAGGACATTCCTGCCGGACCCTCACCTAGCAGGAAGTTATCAGGACCACTCGATAGAGCTGAAATGCGGCCATTTTCTTGCTGTCTCTCTCAATCCCGTAGTTTAAGCCAGCCTTGCCTTGCATAATTTTGGCCTCCACCACTTTCTTTCCGTGGAAAAGGGAAGTCAGGAGGAGGAGACTTTTGCCCAAACGTGGGGTGCAGCAGGACTGAGAGTAGGCGTCCTGTGACCTCAGCTCAGAATACTCTCTGTCTTGAAACTTGGGATCAGATCTCAGGAGCTACAAGTTGCTTTGCAAGCTCAATAGCTTGCCAAGGTTTAATTTTTTCTTTTGAGTGGTAAATTCAATCTGGGCATCATTGTGCCACTCCTGTAATGCCAGCTCTCTGGGAGGCTTAACGAGGAGGATTTACAAGTTCAAAACCAGCCTGGCCACCTTAAGAATTTAGCAAGACCTTGGTGGGGAAAAAATGTTTTTAAAAAGGCTGGGGATATAGCTTAGTGCAAAGATGCTGCTCAATCAGTACTTTTTTTTTTTTAAAGTGTTCCTGGTTTAAGCCATGAAGAGTCAGGATCTTAGTTCAGACAGTCTGGGGTGAGCAGTTCTGATGCCCCAGCCACACCACACCTGCCTCCCAACTTTTGGCTAAGAACTGAAAGCAACGCCACAGCAGAGCCAGGCGCGGGGGGGGGGGGGGCGCACAGGGACCTTTACCCTAGGGACCCGCCCCAGCCTGGCTCTCCTGTGAGCCCCGTCTGCCCCCTGCTGGCCAAGTGGGCATCCTGCAGCCACGTGAGGGTGACCTCGCCTCATCTTGGTAGCAAGCCAAAAGCCCTGGAGGTGGATTTTTTTCAGGTCCTTGGCTAAGGATCAAAGCCAGGCTGCAGTCTCCCTTTAGTGCACCTCCAGAACGCAGGCCGCCTGCCCGGTGGATCAGTCTGGTTGGGATCTGGAAACCCAGACATCCTGCTGCGCTTGGAACATTTAAGTTCCACCGGGGCCCTAGGCCACAGAGCCCCAGACAGTGTTTTAGGTGAAAACTCCAGCGTGGTGGGCTAGTGCACACCTGTAACCCCCATCACTTCAGGAGGCAGAGGCAGGAGGATCGCCGTGAGTTCCAGGCCAGGTTGGACTACATAGTGAGTGCAAGGTCAGTCTGAACAGCATATCAAGACACCCTATCTCAAAAGAAAAAAAAATGAAAATTCAGGCTGAAGCACAGGCTCTTGAGAGTAAGGAGCCAACCCCCCCCCCCCTTTCGTCTCCTGCTGTTTGTCAATCAAAAGCTGTGAGCTCCTCTGGGCTGGAGAGCAGGGAGGACTGCCACAGACCCCTGTGCCTCCTCCGTACCCCCGCACCGCATGGCGCTCCAGGAGAAGCCAGGGCCCTTCCTTGCCCGTTCAGTCCTTCCCCTCAGTTCTCCGTAGGAGGAGCGAAGCCAACTGGCCGGTACTGGGCGGGAGGATGCAGCAGTCCCTGCAGGTTGCACAGGGAGGAACCCTGGGTGTCCCCAGTTGCTACTCCAGCTTATATTCTCTCCTTCCTGCAGGGTTTGGTCTTTGGGAGCCCCTGCGTGTGTCACTGGGCAGTAGGCATTCAAAATGGGTGTAAGTCATGTCACTGGATAATTTATTTAGGAATAAAAATGCTGCAAATCCGAGCTGGCTTCTGTGCATCTCCAGAGCAGCAGGGCCAATGGACAGAGCGGCTTTGGAGATGCAGGGCCACCCGGAGGAGGGGCAGGCGAGCCCTGCCTGCAGAAGCCCAGCTGCCCCGTCTGCCAGGAGAAGGCTGGGTGGAGCATTTGTCCCCCACGTGCTCCCGAAAGGTGTCCAAGGCTGCCTGCGGTGGAGGTCACCACATGCTCCTGTCCCAGCCCTGCCTGCAGCCAGGGCTTCCGCTTTCTCCCAAAAGGGAACCAGCGTTGGGGTGCGGGTCGCTGGAGACCTGGGTGTAGACAAGTGTTCTCTACTGCGATGGAAGCTGGGACAGCATAGTGACACTCTGCATCGGTGTCAGGGAGACACCGGAGTGAGGGGGTCTCTAGCTCAGTGGAGTCTCCTGAGCTAATGTCAGCCTGGTCCTCATGGGGCTGCTGCAGAGGGGGGAGGGGAGGGGCTCTGAGCCACCAAGGGCCACTTGCCTCTCATGCTCAGGTTGAACTCCTAGGAACCCCCAGAGTAAAGGCAAGGGGAGCAATTCGGAGAAGTATCCCAGCACTCAGGAGGCTGAGGCAGGAGAATCGCTGCAAGTTCGAGGCTAACCTGAACTACATAGCGAGACCTGTCCAAAAAGAGAAAAAATTATTTCCCTTGAGGCCATAGAGCTGGGGGAAGGATCTGAGGAAGGTTGTGTACAGTTCTGAGCCCAGAACTTCATTCTAAGGAGAGCTCAAAGCCAGGCATGGTGGTGCACACCTGGATAGTCCCACACTCGAGGCTGAAGCAGGATTGCCGTGAGTTTGAGGCCAGCCTGGAATACACAGAGCACCCCTGTCTCAAAAACAAAAGGGGGGACCTCAAAATGAACTATGTGATCTTAAAAATACACGTACCACGCAAGCTTGTAATCCCAGCACTCAGGAGGCTGAGGCAGGAGGATGGCCTCGAATTTGAGGCCAGCTTGGGCTATACAGGAGTTCAGTGCCAGCCGGAACTGCACAGCAAGATCCTGTCTCAAATAAGTTAAAAATTTAAAAAATAAGGCTGGGGACGTAGCTCAGTGTGAAAGCCCTGGGTTCACTCCTCAATGTGAAGAAAACCACAAGATCTCAGAATTGAGCAGGAAAGCAAGCTTCAGAAGAGTATGTTGTAAGGACGCCGTCCTGAGGAACACAGCCCAGGGTAGCAGCGTGAGGAAGGGGCCTGGGGTGGCCAACGCCAGGCTGTGCCAGGCTGCCGGTGGGTAACCACCCCTGAGGGCCAGCCGCGGAACACCCATCCTGCCTCCCACCGTCCAGCTCTGCCCTGATGGCGCCCTCAGCAGACAGCAGGGGGCAACGACGAGCTTGTCCTGTAGGTCCACCCCCAGCCTGCCCAGCGGCCAGCTCTGAGGTGAGCAACACATCTGCAGGCACCGGGCCGGGGACCCTCTCCGCAGTCAGGAGCAGGGGTCTTCACAGTGACAAAATCTGCATTGGTGGTGGCTTCCCTGGTGCCCTTGAGAACCAGGAGTCAGCCTGAGAACAAAGGATTATGTTAAGTACAAATTCTTTGGTCCTGATTTGGGGGGGGGGGGACTGGTATTAGGGATTGAAAAGATCCCAGGGCCTCCACCCTGAACTGTATCGCCAGCCCTCGTTTTGAAATTTATTTTGAGTTGGGCATGGTGGCACACAACTACACAACTGTAATCCCACCCCAAGAGGCTGAGGTGGAAGAATCACCACAAATCAAGCCAGCCTGGGCTAGAGTGAATTCAGGACCACCCTAAACTATGTAGCATGACCCTAAAGAAAGAAATGGACCCGGGTGTGGTGGCACACACCTGTAATCCTAGCATTTGGGAAGCTGAGGCAGGGAGCTGCTGCGAGTTCAAGGCCAGTCTGAGGCCAGCATGAACGCCATAGAGAGACCCTGTCTCAAGCCCCTACACCCTAAAAAATAAAAATAAAATTTGAGTAAGGTATGGTGATGCACACCTGCCGTCTCAGCAGTGGGAGGCTGAAGCAGAATTACCAAGAGTTCAAGGCCAGCCTGAACTACATAGAGAGATTTTGTCATAAAATGAATAGGCCCCACTTGAACTGGGCCAGGTCTAACCATTCTGACCTGTTCCAACCGACCCAGACTGGTTCTGGCTGGTCCTGGCCAGTTCCAATCTGTTTCAACTGGTTCCATCAGCTCCTGACTGGACTAGTACCAACCAGCCCTGACTGGTTCCACCCAGGTCTGTCCAGACCTGACCATGTCTGACCAGACTGGACCGGTTCTGACTGGACTAGACTGGTTCCAGTCAGCCCATACCAGTTCCAAAAGGTTCCAACTGGTCCAAATTGGTCTAGACCAGTTCCAACCAGAGCAGACCCATTCTGACCAGTTCCAGCCCAGACCAGCTGATCGCAACCCAATCAGATCCAACTGGACCATTTTGAGACAGAAATTTTGCTTAACTGCAGGCTGGGCTGCAACTGCCCAGGCTGCACTCCAGCTTGCAACCCTCTTACCTCTGCCACCAGAGGTGTACTCTGCTGGGAGTACAGATGTGCGTCATCACACCTACTTGTATTCCATCTTCCCTAAACTATACCAAGTCATAGATGAACGGAGTTTTTTGGGGGGGGTTTTGTTTGTTTTTGCTTTTGTTTTGTTTTGGAGACAGGGTCTTACTACATAGTCTTGCTGCCCTTACACTCACTATGTAGTCCAGACTGGCCTCGCATTTGTGGCAGTCCTCCTGCCTCATCCTGAGTGCTAGGATTATAGATGGGTGGCACTACACCCAACCCTTGGGGTATCTTTTTTGTGTCTTTTTTTTTTTTTGGTCTTTTTGAGACAGGGTCTCACTATGCAGTTTAGGCTGGCCTTTGTATCCCCAGGCTGGTCTCCAATTTGCCACAATCCGCCTACCTCAGCCTCCCAAGTGCTAGGATTACAGGAGTGCGCCACCACGCCTGGCTGGGATTTCTTTTTAATTTAAACACAAATGAGACTTGCTATCATGACTTTGTTCACAGTAGCTGGCACTGTGTCCTCCAGAGTGTACTCTCATTTTGCTTTTTCTCCTATTAGCCCAAGATCGCTCTACAGAGCCAGTTTCTCCCTCTTCATTTTTTCAAATAAACATTGCTACTATTAAAAAAAAATCATACAGGATATTGCTAAAAAAAAAAAGTACAGAAAGATACTATCACATCTCGTGAGGGTAGATTTTTATTTAGGGTTCACAAAAACACCATCCGAGGCATGGTAGCTCATGCCTGTAATCCCAGCACTTGGGAGGTTAAGGCAGGAGGACTGCTGTGAATTCAAGGCTAGCCCGAACTACGGAGCAAGACCCTGTCTCAAAAAGCAAAAAAAAAAAAACAAAGCCGGGGATTTAGCTCAGTGGCTTAAGTGCCTGCCTGGCAAGCATGAGGTTGTGAATTTGATCCCCGGTACCAAAAAAAAAAAAAAAAGACAGTGTAAGGGCTGGGGATATAGCTCAGTGGCATAAGTGCCTGCCAGGCAAGTGCAAGGTTCTGAGTTTGATTCCTAGTACAAAAAAAACAAAAACAAAAACACCTTCCATCAATAAAAGACTTAGAGATACGGGCTGGGGATATAGCCCAGTGGTGTAAGTGCTTGCCTTACAGGTGCAGAGTTGTGAGTTCGATCCCCAGTACCAAAAAAAAGAAAAAAAAAAAGAATTAGAGATGTAAGTTTAGAAGGAGAAACAAAATCACTTTATCAGAAAGGGAAGAGGAATGAGGAAGCAAACTCATTTTACTGCAAAATGGAGAGAAAACGAGACAGCCGGCCACCTTGTGGGCTAAGGTAGGGAGCCCAGAGCTGCAGCCGGGGTCTTTGTTCTCAGCCCTTTTATCACGTGGCGAGGCGGGGTCTCCCCCTTGAGAGCTGGAGCAGCTTGGTGGGCAGTTCTGGGCCCTGATGCGTCTGACTTGGCCACCGTCCCTTCTGTCGCCCACGGGTACGCTCTGGAGGAGCTTCTGCAGTCGCTGTGCTGTCCAGGTGCCCGTCTGGTGAGATTTACAGCAGAGTTCACAGCAGAGCTCAGGGCGAACTAGCAGAAGGGATGCCTGAGCGCGTCAGTGTGTTCACACGGCGAGAGGAGAATGAAACACACCTGCACACACCGGAGAGCGGTGCCAGGCCATCCTGCGCGCTGTGTTAAATGCGGTGCCGCACGGCCCCCTCTGCATTTCGTTTCCTTTTGTGCTTCACTGGAGGTGAGGAGGGGAGAATTGCGGCCCTGGCACAGGACGTGAGCCGGGAGGAGCTAGCCCGGCTGCTCTGCTTATTCGCCCTCGTGCTGCTGGCGGGGAGCACGCACAGCCCAGAGTGGGGACCCCGGCCCCACGGGCACACTGAGCCCGGCCGCCCCACCACCTTCCTCACTGCCTTTGTGTGCGCAGCTGAAGCCCCAAATGATGTCTCAGAGGAATGTTTGTTTTTCTGCTTTTGTACATGTGCAAATAAACAGGAAATGGGGAAAATAAAAGGACAAACAATTTCTAGGACATTGAGAGAATGGAGGACTATGTTAAAATGGGAATGAAAGGAGAATCATTTGCAAATTTGAGACCAGCCTGGGCTACACAGTGAGCCCAAGGCCAACCTGAACTGCATACCCAGACCCTGTGTCAAAAAGACAAAAAAGGCTCGGAGGGGCGGGGGGGGTACCACTCGAATAAGCCAAACGTATACACTAGCAAACCCTAAGTGAAGCTCAAGTTTCTTTGAGGAAAACCAAGAACTTGGGGGCCCCACGGTGGTGACCTACAAAGTAAAAGTGACTGGCAGAGCAATCAGTTGTGATGTCAGGGACTCATCTGGGCTCTCGGGAAAAGCCCGACATGCGGACACTAGCTGCAGATTTGTCAGTATTAAGGAACTTAGATGGATGATGATACTGTCTGTGGTCTGTTCAGGCTGTAAGATACCATAGGCCAGATGGCTCACAAGCAATAAAAACGGACTCCTCACAGTTCTGGAGGCCAGGAAGTCCAGCACCCAGGTGGCAGCATGTTGGTGTTTGGTGGGGGCTCTTCCTGGCTCACTGACAGGGTCCTTTTGCTGTGCCTTCATTTGACAGAAGACAAATGCTCTGCCTAGCACTGGTGGACACTAATTCCATGCTGAGGGCTCCATCCCATCCCCTAAATCGCTTCCCAAATGTCAACCTTCTAATGCCAGCACACTGGGCATTGGTTTCCAACACATACACCTCTAGAGACACGAGTATTCTGTGCTTAGAGGTACTCTGTCTTAAAACCTCTTGTCTTGCCAGGTGTGGTGGCTCATGCCTGTAACCCCTGCACATGGGAGGCTGAGGCAGGAAGATCGATGTGAGTTTGAGGCCAGCATGGGCTATAAAGTGAGTTCAAAGCCAACCTACACTGTATAGTGAAACTTTGTCTCAAAAAAAAAAAAAAAAAGCTTTTGTCTTATGGATACAGGCACTGAAATTTTCACAAAGAAAACACTTATCTGGAGTTTGCTTCAAAGGGGTAGAGATGGATGGACAGGACAGAGAGGACACAGGTTGGTCACAGTTTCTAACTGCTGAGTTGCTGATGCTGGACTCAGTGTACACAAAAGTTCATTACACTAGTTGCCCTTCTCTTGTAAATAAAAAAGTTCTTAAAATAGGCAAAAGAGGGAAAATGTCACTTAAGAAAGATTTTCATCTAAAAAACCTGGAATGGCACATGTCTGTAATCTCTGTGGGAGACTGAGGCAAGAAGGTCACTGTGAGTTTGAGGCCAGTCTGGGCTACAAAGTGAGCTCAAGGCCAACCTGAAGATTGAGGCAGGAGGATCTCTAAGTTAAAGCCCAGCCTGGGAAACTTAATGAGACTCTGCATCAAAATAAAGAATAAAAAAGGTGGGAATGTAGCCCAGTGCAAAAGTCCTGGGTTCAACCGAGGAAATTCAATAACACCAAGCCACCACTCCAAAAGAATGCTCTAAAGGACATTCTAGAAAGAGATAACAACTCCATGAATGCCAACAGAAGGAGGTCACCAAGGAAGGCAAGCAATTGAACGGGCAGTGGAGGGGGGCACCAACAGGAAAATAACGTGACAAGGATAAGTCAATATGTTATAACCACTGTGCTAATGGTCTCAATTCACCAATTAAAAGAAAGAAACTGGCAGAGAAATAAGATCCAACATTATGCTGCACACAAGGAATATTTAATTGAAAAAGAAATACATAAAACTGAAAGTCAAAGATGAAAAATAATGTTCCATGCAACAGAAGAAGCAGGGCAGCTATTCTATGTGTAGACAAAGCAGATTTGAAGCCAAGACTGATTAGGAGAGACAAAGGTCACTACACCCTTATAAAGGGAATAATCCACCAGGAAGAGATAACAATCACACACACACACACCCAAATATATAAAACAAGTCTTAACAGACATGAAGGATCAAGTAAACGCTAATACAGATTGTATCGGGGGATCTCAATACCCCACTGTCACAAACAGATCAACTAGGCAAAAAAATTAAGACTGAAATATTAGAATTGAAGCAAACGTTTGAACTAACGGACTCAGTAGATGTCTTTGGAGTGTTCCACCCCACAACATCAGAATACACATTCTTCTCAGCTGCGCACAGGACGTTTTCCAAATATACCAACATAGTAACTCACTGAACATGCATAAGTAAAATGCAAAGGAATTGAAATTATTCCATGCATATTATCAGACCATAGTGCAATGAAATTGGAAATCGATGGCAAAACTCCATAAATACATGAAAGAACTTCATAAATACATGAAAAATAACACCCTCCTGAACAACCAATGGGACACAGATAAAATTAAAGAATTAAACAGTTTTTACAATTAAATGATGATGACAATACAGCATACTGGAATTTGTGGGAGACAATGAAAGCAGTGCTATGAGGGAAATTTACAGCAGACAATACTCATATCAGGAAAACTGAGTGAGCTCAAATAAACAATTTACTGTGGAGCCTCAGGCTTCTGAAAAGAGAAGAGGAGGTCAAGCCTAAGGCTCATATGACGGAGGAAACTGTAAAGATCAGAGCAGAAACTCATGCAATGGAGACTAAGAAAACAATACAAAGACTCAATGAATTGAAGAGCTGGCTCTTTGAAAGATTAAATAAAATCAACAAACGCTTAGCTAACCGAAAGAAAGAAAGAAAGCTCGCTCAAATCCACACAACTAAAATGAAAAGAGTGAAATCACAACAGATTTCTGTAGAAATCCAAATTATATATACCTACTTTGAGAACTGGTATCCTAGTAAGATGGAAAATGCAGAGGAAATGGATGCATTCCTAGATACATGTGAATTACCAAAGTTGAATCAAGAAGGTATAAAAATCCTAAATAACCCAATATCAATCAATAGAATTAAAGATGTAATTAAAAACCTACCAACAAAGAAAAGCCCAGGTCCTAACAGATTCACAAGAAATTTAGAGAAGACCTAATTCTGCTACTTCTCAAGCTCTTTAATGAAATTGAAAGGAAAGCAACACTCCCAAAGTCATTCCTGGAAGCAAGCATTACCCTGATACCAAAACCAGAGAGGATCCAACCAAGAAAGAAAACTACAGGCCAGTCTCCCTAATGAGCACAGATGCAAATATACTCAACCAGTACTTGCAAACGGGACGCAACAAATCAAGATTATACACCATGATCAAGCAGGATTTATCCCAAGGATACAGAAATGGTTCAACATAAGCAAATCGATAAATGTAATGCACCGTATTAACAGAGCTAAGGACAAAAAAAACCATATGACTATCTCGATAAATGCAGAAAAAGCTTTTGACAAAGTCCAACACCCATTCATGATAAAAGCCCTACAGAAAATTGCAATAGATGGTCTTTATCTCAATCTGGTAAAAGCCATCTATGACAAACCAACGGCCAACATATTAAACAGTCAAAAATGGAGTTTTTACTCCCAAAATCAGGAACAAGACAAAGATGTCCGCTGTCACCACTCTTATTCAATATAGTTCTGGAAATTTTACCCAGAATAATTAAACAAGAGAAAGAAATAAAAGGAATAAACATAGGGGGATAACATAGGGGATTAAATTATCATTATTCATGGATAATATTCTACATAGAACACACCAAAAACTCCACCAAAAGATTTCTAGATTTAATGACCAAATTCAATAGTATAGTTGGATACAAAGTCAGCACTCAACAATCAACAGCATTCCTGTACACAAATAAACTCACTGAGAGAGAAATTAGGAAATTACACCTTTCACAATACCAACCAAAACAATGAAATACCTAGGAATTAGTCTAACAGCAACATAAAAGATCTCTACACTAAAAAGTACAGTAATCTGAAAAAGGAGACTGAAGAGAATATCAGAAAATGGAAAGATATCCCTTGCTCTTGGGTAGGAAGAATCAACATAGGGAAAATTGCCATACTTCCAAAATTGTTATACAGACTTAATGCAATTCCAATCAAAATTCCAACTGCCTATCTCACAGAATTAGAGAAACAATCCTAAAATTCATTTGGAACCAGAAAAGACCTAGAATAGCAAAGGCAGTTCTAGGCAACAAAAGGAAGTCAAGGGGCATCACAATCCTTGACTTGAAATTATACTACAAAGCTACTGTGATAAAAACAGCATGCATGGTACCTGCCCCAAAACAGAAAAAAGACAGAGACAGAGACAGAGAGAAAGACCCTAGAATCAATGGAACAGAGTACAAAGCGCAGAAACAATTCCAGAGGTACTTACCCACCTTTAACAAAGGTGCCAAACACACTCACTGGAAAAATGATAGCTTCTTTACTAAATGGTGCTGGAAAAACTGGCTCTCCACATGCTGAAGATTAAATTTAGACCTATATATCTCACCATGCACTAAACTAAAATTGAAATGAATCAAAGATCTAAATATTGAAACAGAACAGTCTGTTGGAAGAGAGAATAGGTAGAACTCTTGAAAACATTGGTACAAAGACATTATGACCAAAACTCCAATTACAAAGGAACTTTCACAAAGAATCAACAACTGGGATCTCATCTTATTAAAGAGCTTTCGGCCTGGTGTGGTGTTGCACACCAGTAATCCCAGCACTCAGGAGGCTGAGGCAGGAGATCATTGAGTTCAAGACCAACCTGGGCTACAAAGTGAGCTCAAGTCCAGCCTAAACTGCAAAGCGAGACCATGACTCAAAATGACCAAAAAAATTGCTTTTGTACCACAAGAGAAACCAACAGAGTGAAGAGACAACCCGCAGTATGGGGAAAATATTTTTGCCAGGTCTTCCTCAGATAAAGGACTGCTACTATCTAGACTACATAAAGGACTCAGAACTATCAGATGCCTCAAATTCAAAGATCCAAAAAATAAGCATCTGAAATGAATAGACACTTCTCAAATGAAGAAATAGAAAGGACAAATATATGAAAAAATGTTATCATTGGTCATTCAAAAAAATGCACATTAAAACAGCACTGAGATTCTACCTCACCCCAGAAAGAATGGCTAGTATCAAGAAGTCAACCAGTAACAAATGCTGGAGGGGCTTTGGGGAAAAGAAGCCCTGTCCACTGCTGATGGGAGTGTAGATTGGTGGAACCACTGTGGAAATCAGTGGAGATTTCTCAAAAAACTAGTGTTCCTCTTCTTGGTATCTTCAAAAAGAAAAGCACTGTAGCACAGTGATCCACGCACACCCATGTTTACAGTGGCACAGCTGATAACAGCCAGATCTTGGAAACAGTCCACACGCCCATCAGCTGGTGAATGGGTAAAGATGTGGGGTTTTTATACGATGGAGCACTGCTCTGCCATAAAGAAGGGTACACTTAAGACATGTCTAGGTAAATGGATGCACCTTGAGACCATACTCTTAAGTGAAAATAAAGCAGACACACATGTGTAAATACCACATTGTTTCTCTGGTGTGAGAAACTGAAAGTGTGAACAAAGACCAAAATGTGTAGCAGATATTGTGAAATAGGAAGAAAATGTTCAAATGGGGAGGGGAGTAAGACAGGGGTGAGAGGAAAGAAAAGAAGGGAAAAGTTAAAAAAAATGTGAAAAGAAAAAATGGAAACTAAGCTTTTGTAAATGGGGCAGAGAGGAGGGCTTGAAGAGAGGGTAGGGAAATGGGAAGAAAAGAATGAAGTTATATCTTGTACAGGTACAAACTATGATGAATGTGATCATTATCTATACCTAAAATGTATAATAAAAATCATTTTTATCTGGGTGTGGTAGCACACTCCTGTAATCCCAGCACTCTGGAGGCTGAGACAGGCAGACTGTTGTGAGTTCAAGATCAGCCTGGGCTACAAAGTGAGCTCAAGGCCAGCCTGAGCCGCAAAGCAAGATCCTGTCTCAAAAAGACAAAAAAAAAAAAAAAAAAAATGAAAGAAGTCCTGGGTTTGGGCCGGGGATTTAGCTCAGTGGCTTAAGCGCCTGCCTGGCAAGCGTGAGGTCGTGAGTTAGATCCCCGGTACCGGAAAAAAAAAAAAAAAAAAAAAAAAAGAAGTCCTGGGTTTAATCCCTAGTACTACAGGAAAAAAAAAACCTCAAGGACAAGAAAAACTTGCTGTACAGGCAGGTATCATGGCAGCTTCCTGGTCAGGCCCCACCCCGAGGCTGCTGTCCGTCCTCCTCAGGCTAAAGTCTGAGTCTGGGGGGCTGCTCCAGCTCCCCGCCCTCATGGCCATCCCCGGCGGAAGGTTCTGACCGGGAAAGCCATGCTGCTTTTCGTTTCTTTGCTATGCTGCCTAGGTTGATTTCAAACCTCAGGGCTCAAGTGACCCTCCCACCTACCTGAGAAACGTCCTCCTGAACCTGGCGAGCCTCCCTTTTGAAGACCATGTCCCAGAAGTCACACAAAGCACCCTTCCACGCAAGCACCAGACATGTCACATGCCTAGATCCGGCTGCAGGACAGGCTGGGAACACAGCCTGTCTTCTGGGTGGCCACAGATCTAGAAGTGAGGGCTCTGTTACCAAGGGAGACGGGCAACTGCAGATGAGGGCACGCTTTGCGGTGCCTCCCACAATTCCCATCCCACCAAGACGGGGATCAGCCACCCGGAGCTGGCAGCCAAGTGGGTGCTGTGCAGCTGGTAGACCTGGAGAGGCTGAACTATGCCCGCCGTTCACTTGCAGATTAAGCAATCTGCTGGGAAGTCCCCACCACCCTGGTTGCTGAGCGTGACTGGCTCTGTGCCACGGACCTGGGTTCGCCTCGAGGCAGCTGGCACTCCAGGCCTACTCCAGCCTTGCCCTTTCCTGGGCCCTGCCCTGGCCCTGGGCCTAGACACTTTCTCAGCAGGCATGAAACAGAGAAACCACTGTCCTCTTCCCCACGGTGGAGCTGCCCCATGAGGTCCACCCCGCAGAGTGATCAGCAGGGTGGGCGAGGCCCTGCTTAAGACCAGCACCCACTGAACCACAGCAGCGCTTCACACCCGCTATCCAGCGCCTTTGGGTGTTGCTGTTTGTTCAGGTTGTGGAGACAAGGTCTCCTCGTGTAGTTTAGGCTGGATTTGAACTCACTCTGCAGGCCAGGCTGGTCTCTAACTCATAGCAATCCTCCTGCCTCAGCTTCCCAACTGCTTTAAATCAATTTTTTTGGTACCAAGAATCGAACTCAAGACTTCACAACTGCCAGGCAGACGCTGTGCTACTGAGCTATAACCCAGCCCTTTAAATCAATTTTTTTTCCTTTAACTTTTAAAGGAAATATTACTGCAGATGAAAAAATGGTATGACCTGTTTTGACAGAAGGTAAATGAAAACTCAGCTGAGATTCTGCCGCAGGCTTTGAGCGTGATGCCTGCTTTCTTTGTTGGAAGGTGAGGCAGCTGGGCCAGGGTGTGGCTCAGCGTGCACTGGCCCTGTGTTCTACCCCTAGCACCATGGAAGACAATAACAGTAATAATGAGGCAGAACTAGCGGAATTAAACTGAACCCCTCTTTAAGGTAGTTACATGGGTAGAATTTTTTTCTACTTTGGAGATTTTTTGAGGCAAGACTGCACTATGCAGTTCAGATTGGCCTTGAACTCACTATGTAGCCCAGGCTACCTTTGAACTCACAGTGATCCTCCTGCCTCATCCTCTGGCATGCTGGGATTATAGGTGTGAGCCACCATGGCTGGCTGTGTCCTGACACTAATGTAAGGCCTCTCGGCCAACATTCACCTGCCTGGCATGTGCACTCCATCTTGGAAGCACAGCTGAGCTGTTCTCTTTCCTCCTCCGTGAGGTGGGGACAACAGCAGCGTGGCACATGGCAATTGGGACTATTACATGAGAAGATCATGCTCAGAGTTTCAGTGCAGATGGGCCGCTTGTCCCCACACTCAAGGGCCAGCTACCACTTGTCAGTTTAGTGCAGGGGAAACTGGAGTCCTGTCCTAAAGGTCTCAATATGGTTTCCAAGCCAGCCACGGTGGCACATGTCTATAACCCCGGCACTCGGGAGGACGGCAGAAGGACTGCCAGGACTTCAAGGCCAGCCTGGGCTCCACATTTAGGGCGAACCACATTGCAAGGCCCCATCTCCAAACACAAAGCATAGCAAAACAAAACAAAAAATAAAACCTGGCCCAGACCAGAGCAACTCAGACTTCAAAGAAGCAGGGAAATCAAGAAATATGTACCGGTATAAACTTTATCTAATGAATGTGATCACTGTGTATCTAAAATGTACCAATAAAATCAAACATAAAAAAGAAGTGGGGAAGACAGGGGACATAAAACCCCAAAACACGTCATTTAATAATGGAAGACACTTTATTATATTTTAAAATCATCTCTCAACATTTCAACTCTTGGTAGAAATCAAATGCAAAACATCTGCATTTTTAAATTAGCATATACTTAACTATCTTAATCACAGCAACCTCATACAGTAAGATACACAGCGAGGAGGAGCGGGGCCGGAGGGTTTCCTACTCCAGTCCGTGAACACAGTATTTCCGTGATGGTAGGTGCACTGGACTTCGTTTTTTTAGGACAAATTCGCCCACTGTAAATGACGTGGCATCACGGTTGGTTAAGAGCTAAGTTACTGTAATGCTAGAGCGATCTAGAAATGGAAAACTAGAAAACTAGAGCTCTCAGGAGTGGGCCAGGCGTCGCCAGTTTCGAAAGGTGAGAAGGAAGATCATCAAGATGAACACCCGACAGGCTGGTCTTAGTAACAAAGTTGGCTGGAATTCAACTCTATATACACAGTGTGTATCTACACAGGGTCTACCAGACAGATATAAAAAAGAGCCACAGAAGATTTGGAAAACCTTAAAACCACTCAACTGAGTTGGAAGAACATCGGCAAATTCACAGTGGCCTCAGGATTCAGCAGATTCAAATCTGCTCAAGAGCTGAACACTTCTTTCTCCCAGAAACTCCGCTGTGCAGAAATTCCCAACAGTGAGTACATCACAGACAATTATGGCTAAAATAGAAGTTCACAAGGAGGCAACTCATTTTCTAACCGTTGCCCATTCCTGTTCTGCACCCCCAAAAGGAAAATTCTGATCTCGGTGACTCCCACGGGGAGGCCAGGGCTTTGAGTCTGGAAGCGCAGAGGCGAGGGCGCACGCCGGCAGCTGCCCGCTGTTAGTGCAAAAGGATGGAGAGCGCTGTGCAGGTGAGTGCTGGGAACTGCAGAGGACTGGGCGGTGGGCGGCAGACCCAGGTGATTTGCCTCCTGGACCGAGTTCGGGAAGTCTGGAGTGCAGGGTGAACCATCAGCAGGCGCCCAGGACCAGGGCTGTGGGTCCGAGGGGCAAGGTCCATGAATCGCCACTGGGCGGTGGCAGTCTGCGGGTGCAGAGCTCAGGCCCCGTGCTAACCCCCTAAGTGCACGCTGGAGGTAGGTGTATCGTGGTCCTGCAGGGAGGACAGTGGCTCTCCACCGACTCAGCAAAGGGGTCACGGGCTCTGCCCTCCCCTGCCCCGGACTCCACTCCACCCTGGGGAGCGGAAGATACAACAGCGAAGGGCACCAGGCCTCCCTTGGAAGACTAAGAACCCAGGGCGTTTTTATAAATAGCTACATAATTTTTAACCACTTTGAAACACATAGCAAGTTGAATATTTATTTAAAAATAAATCTCAAAAATATCTATGTACAGTACAGTAAGAGGGGCATGTGCAAACAACAGAAAGGGAAGGAGGTCGGTCCTGCTGCCAGAGTCCATGTATCAGTGTGTCGGGTGCGGCTCGCAAACACCGTGGCTGACAGAGTTGCGGTGGCAACTCATAGACGACATTCGGCTGACACTGGCCTCGCCCCGCCTGCCTCTGACCGGGGAGGGGCAGGAAGGTCAGAGGGCCAGGAGCCTGGCTGGGACCCTTGCGTTCGGGAACGGATGGCCAATGGGTGAGCCGTCAGGAGAGGCCCAGTGTGGCAGGAGGGCTCATTTCACAAGCCAACAGGCCTCTAGCTTGCAGCCGAGGTGGGCATCTGGAGGGGACCGGAGGGGCCTTTCCGTCTCACCTCGGGAGGGGTGGGTGTGGCGAGAACCCCGGAGAGAGACTCCTCCTCAGAGGAAAGAGCAAAACCGAATGGAACCAAACCTCAACTGAACAGGGAGTGTGGAGATCAGCAAAGCCGAACAGAACAAAAGTGCCACCCTTTCCTTGTGGGCTGAAAGGAGAGTCACCAAGTGGACCCCCACGTGGGTGTAGCCAGCCGGGTCCCCTCCACTTACACGGTCAAGTCCAGGCCTCCACTTCTGCAGGCCGCCTTAAGACTTCTTGCAAGGAACCAGGAGGTCAGTGGTATAGCCCTTGGAGCGGGAGGTGCCGGGGGGCCTATCTGAACACGAGGTGGGAGAACGGGGCGGCCTTGTAGTTCAGCTGGTTGTTGGGCATGAACTTGTGCAGCTCGCTCTTCTTGCAGCAGGGGTCGTAAGGGTAGGCGCTGAGGCAGGTGTCGCAGGAGACTTTGGAACACTGGGTGCAGGTGTTGGTGGCGCCTGGGCGGTTGCAGAAGCCACAGCGGGAGGTGGCTGCTGTGGACGGCTTGGACTTGGAGTGCAAGGGTGGCAGCCGGTCGAGGGCCTGCGCCTGGCCCGTGTGCTTCTCCCGCAGAGGTGCCCCGTGGGCCAGGCTGTCGAGGGCGGCAGCCTTGATGGGGAAGGCGCTGGCCTTGGGGGTCGGGGACCCAGCAAGCAGGCTGTCACAGCGCTGGCAGAGCGGAGCGCTGCAGGCCAGGCCGCAGTTTGGGCACTTGGAGAGGGCAGACTCTTTGGCGGGGGGCGAGCGCTTGTGGTAGGGGGGGTGGGCGTCATTCCTAACCAGCCACACATCTGGCCGCAGAGCGTCCTGCCTGCGGTACGCGGCCCTGGCGTCCGAGTCCGTGTACAGGTCCACGTCATCCTGAGCAGAGAAGTAGGTGCTGCGCAGAAGCCCCAGGCCATTGCTCGGGGAAGTGGGAGGAAGGTCATCAGGGCTGCCGTGGGGCGAGCTGGACATGGTCAGGAGCGACGGGGACGGGCGGATGATCTCGTCCTTCAGGTCATCCCCCAAATCGGGCCCGGGCTCCTTGCGCAGGCTCAGGGAGGCCTTCAGGGGTGGCTTCCTGCTCTCCCAGTAGCTGTCATATGCATCCACGGACCTGGAGGGCTTGGTCACGCGGGGCTTGTAGTAGTCCTTGGCCGCCCGCTCGCTGGCTGACTTCTGGAGCGCCACGCGGGCCATGGAAGCGGTCAGGTGCTCCCGGCCCTCGGCCCGCCGCCGCAGGGCATCGGAACAGCCGCGCACATCCTCTGCGCTGCTCCTGCGCTCATTCACCACATCCAGCTCAGAGTAGCCCTTGTCCTTCACCTGCGAGTAGATCTCCAGCATCTGCTCACACTCCACCTTGGCCAGAAAGAGCTCGAAGGCGACCATCTTCACCTGGAGGCTCTCCACAAGCTCCTTGAGCTTGTACACGGTCCCCAGCTCAGGCGCGTAGCCCATGTAGCTCAGGATGGCGTGGATGTCCTCTTCCAGCAGCGTGGACTTGACGTAGTAAACGAAAGGGCCTGTGTAGGTCTGGGGAAAGGGGCAGAAACAGAGGTGGAGCTGTCTCTGAGACACACAGAGGCTGCATCAAAGCGAAGGCCGCTCCGTGGGCCCGGGGGGGAAGGAGAGGGCAGCAGTGGTCTCGGAGTGGCTCCTGCAGTGGGCGGAAGCCCTGGGCGCCGTGCAAGGAGACTGCACTGCAGCCCCTCTCGGAGGCCGAGGAGACAAAACCACTAGCTTTGTGGGTGGGCACAAAGGCACCGCTCCACAGGCAGAGAAGCCCAGGGCAAACACAGCTCATAATGGGCACGGGCTCTCAGGAGGACTACCCACAAGCACCGAGACGATTCCCTCTGGCCCTTTTGTGAAGATTTGAAGACCACACGCTTGACCCCATGCTGACCCCCTGCACCATCCCCACCTGGCAGCCTGCAGAATCCTCTCTTACCCCCATCACCACCACCACCCCGCCGGCCCCTCCTAGGAACAGGAACCCCGTGGGCTCTGACAGCAGGGGAGGGAGGCGGTCAGAGGGCAGAACCCCTTTTGGCATGGGCTGGAAGGCACAGGAAAGGAGAAGGAATACCAGTGTGGCAGCCACACCACGGACTCACCTTGATGCTTCGGAATTCCTTCTTCCACGGGTACAGGAAGAGGTTGATGCCCACCGTCTCCAGCACGCTAAAGGCACAGTGCAGAGCCCGCAGGCTGGAGGAGCTCAGCGAGCGCAGGGAGCTCTCCACCGCCTCATAGAACTGGATCAGCCGGAATCGATAAAAGGGATCCACCTTGTGCAGGCTGAGCAGGGTCGACGCCGCCACCCGGAGGTACTCATCGCCGCCAGGCCGCTGCTTGCTGGGAGTGGTGTCCACTTTGCCCTCGTGGAACTGCACATACTTCCGAAATAAGTCATCCTTGTATTTTGTATCCATTGAACTGGGCTTCCCCATCTGATCCAGGAGGCTACCTCATCTCCTCCATGGCTTCTGGGTGGCAGGCAGGGACATCACCGAAAGCCCTGACATGCTGCCCACTGGACCAGCGCAGCGCTCTGGGGGGAGAAACAAGCAGCCGTCACTCCTCCGAAGGGCCACACCACCTTCTGACCGCTGAGGCCAAACAAACCGCAAAGTGGCCGGGGCTCCGCGGGGTGCCACCCGCTCGCCCAGGCAGCACCTGTGCAGAACGCTCCTGGAAGCAAGGTGAAGGTGAGAGGGAGCCATTAAGGCAGCCTGCGCTTTGTGGGGCTCAGAGGACACAGAGGATGTGCCTGCGGGGCCTGGGTGAGAGTGCAGGGCAGGCACCAGCACCGCAGGGAGGAGGGTGATGCTGACCCGAAGGCTGCAGGCGCTTCCACCGTGCTGGCTCACTTACGCCCAGCAGCCTCGAGACAGCAGCCACTGCAGGCCCTCGGTAAACCCAGGATGCAGAGGCACAGAGCTCCCGGAGATGGAGCCAGCTGGGCACCCAGGCTGTGCAGCTCGCAGTCCACACCTTTCCTGCCACACCCTGCTTTTCTGAGGCAGGAAGGAGATGGCTGAGGCCAAGGCTGGGCCAGCAGGAGAGAGACAGGAACAGGCCCGACTCAAGGTCTCCAAGAGTATATTAAGGACTTCATGTCTTAGTGGGAGCTGGGAGTGTAGCTTAGGGGTAGAGCACCTGCTTTGCGTGTGTGAGGCCCTGGGTTAGCTCCCTGGCACAAAGGGAAAAACAGAATTTTTTTTGCTTGTTTTGCTTATTCAGAGCCATGTGAAGCCACTGAAGAGGTCAAAGCAAGCCCGAGAGGGGCAGGATCACATTTAGTTGTGCAGAGCGCCCCACTCTGGTGCTGTCTCCCCAGCAGTGCTTTGCTGGCTGCATGTCCTCTGCCTCAAGAGCATCTTACAGTCCTATATTGGGACAGCAGAGCCTGCTGCGAGCTGGGACGCGGATTTGCGCAGTCGAGTTCTCGCCTCAGCCGCTTGTCAGTGGAACCTGCGCAGATCCGGCAGAGTTCTTGGTGCTGCAATGCTAGGGGCAAGTCAGGACTCACGGCGGGTAGGGGGGCCGCAGAATACGGAGTGCAAGCAGTGCGTGGTGGCAGTCTCTGTAATCCCAGTACTGAGACGGCCAACAGATCACTGTGAGTGCAAGGCCAGCCTGGGCTACATACTGAAACTCCGTCTCAGCAAGAAACAAAAAGAAAGAAAGAACACAGGGTCCAGGGCCACAGTGTCTGGGTGTGAAACCTAGGGCTGCTCCTCCAAGTCGCTTGGGCTAATGACTCAGCCTCTCTGGGTGTTTTCTCATCTGAATCCAAGTCAGTGTGAGTGTCTGCACAAAGGCATGCGAGCGCTGCACGGCACACTGGCTCAGAGAAGCCACGACAGCCACTCCTGCTCCGACGACGCTCTACCCTCAAGATGCCAGGCTTTCTCAAGGCACCATGGAGTGGGGCTGCCTTCTCCAGCTGGACAGCAGCTGTGTGTTGTCACACCTTCCTGCGCTGCCTTTCCTGACCACAAGCCCTCCTGCTGTGACCGTCTTGCTCTGCACAGTGCCTGGGGCGGAGTATGTGCTCCAAACGTACCTGGTGACCCACAGACCGCAGGAGGTGGCAAGGGACTGGGAGAGAAGCTGCTGGGGGCCAGGGATGGCCGATGGAGTCCTCTAGCTCCAGCTCGGTGGGGGAGTCTTAAAGGCCTAGGACCTGGCAACTATCATGAGGATATGAAAATCATCCTCGTCAGGGATGGGCCTGGTGGCACATTCCTGTATTTCCAGCAGGCAGGAGACTGAAGCAGGAGAATTCTTGCAAGTTCAAGGTCAGCCTGGGCTACATAGCAAGACTTTGTCTCAAAAAACAAAACAGAACAAAACAAAAAATATGTACCATATAATATGGTTCCATTCCCAGTGGTGGGGTGGAACTAGGGATACAAAAAGACCACCTTCCCCCACTTACTACCCTGCCAAAGAACCCCAGCGCTACAGTGACAGATAACCATGGGGAGGAAGGAACCAAACAGCAGGCCGCTCATGAAGAAATTCTGCCTCCTGAGCACGGTTCACTCTGCATGGCCAGACGCAGCACAGCAGGCTTCACCTCCACAGATCCCGGGTCCTCAAATACAACAAGCTTATTTCCATCTCAGGTCTTCGCGCACTGCGCAGAGCAGGTCTCTTTTTCTCTGATTCTCCCCATAGCTGGATTACCTCATCATTAAGGCTTCAGCTCAGCTGTCCCTGCTCAGAGGCTTTCTCTTGACCCTTCAACTTTTTTTTTTTTTTTTTTTTTGGTGGCACTACTGGGACAGAACCAAGGGTCTCACATATGCTAGGCAAATGCTCCACGGCTGCCCTTCACCACCCAGCAGTTTCCATTTGGAGACAGTCTCACTATGTTGCACTACCTAGCCTCAAACTTGTGATCCTCCTGCCTCAGTCTTCCAAGTAGCTGGAACTACAGGCATGTTGCCACCAAGCCATGTGACCCTTCATCTCAAATCACTGCCACCTTTCTGGTCCCTCCCTGTCATGTCATCCAGGGAGAGCCACACCTAAAGTTACCAACTTTACACATTCACTTCTCTTTGTCGCCACCCTCAATAAGCAGTAAACTCCAAAAAGGCAAGGACTGCATCTAGTTTTCATTTCCCACAATACCTAACACAGACCTTGACACACAGTAAGGGTTTGACAAAACAGGTGACATGAATGATGCAAATGATGCTACTCGTGCGTTTTCTCATGGGTTCCCTCCCATGCATCCTGTGGCATCAGCTGGAGAGAGAAGAAATGTGCTCCATAAGACGGCAAGACACCCTGCGGGCAGCTCAAGGTCAGCAGAAGGTGGATCCCACACTCCACACCTGGCCTACTGGTTTGACACTGAGCAGCGTTCCCCTGACTGCCACGAGTCCCAAGTCCAACAGGTACTTGTGGAGCAAGCACAGTGAAGAAAACAGAGCTGCCTTCCGAAACTGGAGAGCTCAGCAGCCAGTACCAAAGACACACAATCTGCTCAAACCTAACAAGCGGGCATTCCAAAAAGACGCCCGCTGCTGCTCTCGCTGATAACTATGTGCACTTGCTGGGCTTTATTTATGCAAGAGAAGCTTCCATCCTGCCCCTGGTTGCAGGGTTGCCTTCTAGTATGTCTGAGAGCCACTTAGTGGTAAAGCACTTGTCCAGAAGTATGAGGCCCTGGGTTCCCAGCACTAAAGTGAAAAAAAAAAAAAAACCATGAAGGATGTTGTGATTCTTTTCTCAAAGAAGTCAGCCATAAGCTCAGAGCTTTGTTTTTGTTTTAACTTTCGCAATGCTGAGGATCAAGCCACGCCTTGTGGTGCATGCTACACAAGCACTGTACCACTCAGATGTACCCCTGCCCATTAGAGGCTGGTTTTTTTTTTGTTTTGTTTTGTTTTTTTTAAGACAGCGTCTCACTACGTTGTTCAGATTGTCCTTGAACTTACTATGTAGCCCAGACTGGCCTCAAACTTACAATGATCCTCCTGCCTCAGCCTCCTGAGTGCTGGGATTACAAGTGTGCACCACCAAACCTGGTGATTTTTTTTGTAAACAAAGTCAGCCATCCTCAAACTCATTTCTTCAACTCTGCTCTGTGAGCCTGTAACAGTCCACAGCCCTGCATCCTCACTTTGGCAGCACAAAAACTGTAACAGTCCACACCCTTGTTGTTGCTGTGAACAATAAACAAGGAAAAAGGATCTACACAGCCGAGGTGTTCAAAGTTCTACAAACAAGGTTAGGAAACCTATCTAAGAAGAATTTTAATCCAACCTCAAAAGGAGAGAGAAAAGGTGAGGGAAAGTGGAACACTAAAAGTAATTAATTAAGGCAAAGGAGAATGAGACTGACTATTAGTAAGGTCCCACTGTGTGCCAAGCATCAGGTGTTCAACTGTACCCCATTTAATTCTCAAAGAAGGGGCTGGGGATTTAGCTCAGTGGCATAAGCACCTGCCTTGCAAGCGCACCGTCATGAGTTCGATCCCTGGCACTGATTAAAAAAAAAAGTGTAATTCTCAAAGAAACTGTGAGGAAGCCAGCTTCAGCCACTGAGCAACCTGCCCAATAGACCAGAAGGGGTCAGTACTGGAATTTTCTTTTGCTTCGTTTTATTTTTGTTTTTGTTTTTTGAGACAGGGTCTCACTCTGAAGTTCAAACTAGTCTTGAACTCTCTATGTAGTCCAGGCTGGCCTTGAACTCACAGCAATCCTCCTGCTCTAGCCTCCTCAATACTGGGATTACAAGGTGTGCGCCACCATGTCTAGCTAACACTGAAATTTGAACTCGGTCTGGCAGGCCCTGAGGACTGGTTTTCTCCTGTTCTCCTCATTTATTGTTACAGTGGGTACCATTTACCAGGGGATTCGCTGTGTGAAGGCTCTGTGTCAACTGTTATTCAAAAACCAATGAAATCTCCATGATGACTCCAAAATCAAAGAAAAATCTGAGAATCAGGCCAGCCTACTTGCTGTCGGCCCCAAGGGATATGAACCTAAGTCAAACACCAAATCTCTGACACCGCCACAAGGCATCCAGCGAAGCTGCATCTGCTGGACAGCTCTACTTGGAAAGGCTCAGCTCAGTTAGAATGACCTATGGCAGGGCCAGCAGAGCTGAATTCTAAAAATTCCTCTAGTAGCAAAATGCCCAGCTACCCACACAGAATGGGGCAGGGAGAACCACAGATCTCTATGATGTAACCTCAAGGGCCAAGGAATGAGGCTGGCCAGCGGTGAAGCGATTACATCATCTTTGCTGAATACATTTTTGGAGAACACAGGCTGCCTTGTGGCTGGTCATAGCTGATGTCTTTTCTGAGCACAGAGCCAGCAATTTATTCCCAGTACACTGCAAGCACAACAAAAAATATACTCTGCAAAAACAGCCTTGTTACACAAGACCAAGACAGCCCTGCGACAGAAGCTGTTAATTTCTCCAAGCAACCTGAAGACTGATACGCCAAGCCGTGCCAGGCTAGCAGGGGGAAAAAAAAAAAAACCACAGCTCTGAATATCCTGAATGCAAAGACAAGCAACCCTGGTCCTCACCTCCCGCACTCACAATGTGGGCCGGTTTGTAAAGCAAGTCCACGGAGACACGGAGAAACTGCACAAGTCAAGGGTGCAGTGGCTTTTCTAATGATTTTTGTAAAAAAGCATCTAAAGAGAAAACTGTATCTGTTTAAATTTCCACTGAACAGAACTGAAATGACTCCGTGTGGCAAAGCACGGGCTTGGCTTTACCTCAGCTCGCCCATTCAAGCAGAAACATTCCCAAGCAGCATCAGAAGGCGCCCCCTCCCTGCACAGACAGAAGCTATTTTGGTCCCAGCACTGCCTGGATCCACAGGTTTACACATCCCTGGTCTAGCTGCAGCCCCCAAACAGGAGCAGGGCCAGGCGGTTCCCACCCACCCTGCCCTCCCTACTTCACCTCGGTGCACTGGCTCCAAGTTGGACGCTCCGCACACACATACAAAAAAGCCCCTGGCTGTAAAACGCTAGAGGGTTCCCACACCCACATTAGCCTCCAGAGACATTCAGGGAGGCCACCCCAACCCTCTGAAGATAACCTGGGCGGTGCTGAAAGCGAACTTCCCTCCAGACAGCTGCCTCTGAGGGGCTGGGAAGGTGTGTCCATTCCCTGTAGTGGACAAAAACTGGTGACAGCTATTCCCAGCTGGGTGATTCCCCTGCCGCTGAAGGCCATATCAATTGGGAAAAACACACCAGTCTCAGCCCCGGGCTTCCCCACGGGTTAGTTTCTGCGGTGCTGGGGATGGACCCCGAGGCCTCTGGTATGCTAGGGAAGCGCGGTACCTCTGAGTTACACCCTCAACCCCCTACGGGTTTGTGAATGAAACCATAGGAATTATCGTTCATCATTTATTGGATGCCGACTGAATACCACAGGCAGTGCTTCACCTGCATTATCTCACTTGATTGACTCCGGCCCACAGATTCGTTCCCTTTAGCAAATGAGACAACTGAGGCGACAAGACGAAGTGATTTATCCAAGGTCACACAGTGTGGACAGGCCCAGGTCTGCCACGACAGCCTGAGCTGGGGACCACTGCGAAGTCCCGGCCTCGCGCTGGGCTCAGGGTGTCCTCCGGCTTGGCGAGTCGCTATAGAGGGGGTTGTTCCTCCTGAGCTGCCGCAAGCCACCCCCGGCAGGTCCCGGGGGCCCTCGAGGTAGCCTCAGGGCAATGGGGATGAGGGCACCCCGGGGATCCCGCGGGCGCCGAAAACCCGGGCCCTCCGGTCGCCCGGGGTGCCGCGAGAGGACCTCGTTCCCCGGCCCGCCGAGCACTGCAGCATCAGGCGCCCCCTCCACCGGGGACGGTTTCCATTCGCGGCCGCCCCTCACTTACCCCTGACTGCCGCCGAGGGCGCCCGGATGAGGGACGCAAACGGGAGGCGCGGCCGCCGCCCGAGCCGGGCCCCGCTGGGCTCTCAGCTCTCCGGCCGGCGGCGGGGTACAGAGATCAGTACCCGGGCGCCAGCGGCGACCCGGAAACACTCGAACCGGAAGTGACTTCCCGGAGGCGGGCCCGAAAGGAGGTTGGGCCGCAGCTGCGCGCTGGCCCTGGACAGAGAGCTGCCGGGAGACTTAGCGACTAGAAATGGTGGCAGGCGAAGAAGCAAGGTGCAGAAGAGAGAGAGCACAGAACTGGCAGAACCTTGCTTTGGGCTGTAAATGGCCGTTGCCTTAGGTTGGGCTGGGATCCGGAAATAAACGCACCGGAAGTGACGCATGACATTCAGCCGCGAGACTGTGGCTAGCTGGGTTGTCATGGAAACCTGCAAGCCGGTAAATTGGGTTCCACCTCCTGGATTTGTCTCCTGCTCCAGTTCAAAAGATCCTCGAGCTGCGCTCCTTTCTGACGTGTTGCCTGAGCGAGCAGAGTGATTGTCGGATGGTCGGATCCTTCGACCCCATTTTACAGACGAAAATACCGAGGCTCGAAAAAAAGCAAGTGAGGAAAAAAAAAAGAGCAAGTGAGATGTCAAGATCACGCGAGACTGAAATTCAGCTTTTAGAGGGTTGTGGACTTTTTCTGTGGGATGTGGTTAAGAACGAGGGTTCCACGTTTGCCATTACTGCTTATTAGCTTTTTGACCTTGGGCAAATTACCTAGCCTCTCTGAACCTCATTTTCTCACCTGAAAAATGGAATAATAATGATACCTGGCTCACGGTATTGTCAGAATTAACAGAGAGACCACTTAGTACATTTGGCACATGCTAGAGATCTAAATACAATTTAGGGTTTTTGTTTGGTTTTGGTTTTGATTTTACATTTTGGTTTTTTAACCTGGTTAAATCAAGGGACATGACCAGTCAGCCCTCAGTCTCCCTGAATATGGAAACCAGAAGTGGGGAAGAACAAGCCTTGCTTTGCAGCTTGGTCCCAAGTCCCTGCTGTATTTGCATGGTCTGCACGGCCGTCTGTCTACGGGCTTCTGTATACTCGCACTCACTTTGTTGACCATAAGCTCCATGAGGACTGCACTGTTGTCACCACTGAATCTCTAGTGCTTGTAGGGTGACTAGTACATATTCAAGACTTTGTTAGCTGGGCTCAGAAAGCTGAGGGAGAAGGTTCAAAAGTTCCCTGCCAGCCTGGGCAAAATAAAGTGGGTAAGGATGTAGCTCGGTGGCAGAGTCTTTACCATGTGTGACGCAGTGGGTTTAAAACGTTTATGACAGGGCTGTAATTCGTAGGTCCCGCTGCTGGACGTCTTCAACCACTGCTAGATGTCCGATGCACAATACGCTTGTAGCACCCATGGTACAAGCCGCGGATGGGACAGTGGTTCAAGCCGCTGGGAACGTGTTAATACCAGTATGGGACGGGGATGGGAAAGGCTTCGGTGCAACTGAAGGATGCGTTCAGTGTGTGACTTACCACAGCCTACTGCATGCCAGCTGCTCTTCCCCCAGACGCTCAGCGTGCCTGTTCCTGCCGCTGCTCCTTCACACTCCAGCCCACCCCCATCCCAGCCTCTGTGTCTCCAAATGCTTTGGCTTCCACTGGTGTGTTTTCCCTCCGTTGCCTCCTTGGTCCCCAGCCCCAGCTCAGCTTTCACTTCCTTTCTGCAGTCTTTCCTGATTTCTCCAGACAGAGATCTCAGCACAGTGGGTTACACATATATTTAACCTGTCACCCCACATGACCCCACGTGCTTCATTTCTGCTCCCCTGAGCTCTGTGGCTGTGATCACAGGTGCCCAACAAATGTGCCTCAATTGCAGAATCTCTGATCCTCCACCACCCCAGCTAAAAGCCAGTGGGGCTTGTCTCAGGGAACAGTGACATAATTCTGGGGAAACATTTGTAGAACCAGGAACCAGTAATTCAAACAGTGGCAATTGCTCTCCTCCTGTGTGGCTTGCCCGAGCACCCTAAGGTCTCTGTGTACTTTATGAGCTCACATTTAATCAGATGCAAATCGATCGTGTTCACAGGAACTCAAGCTGAGAAAAACTGTCCCAGGCGAACACTTCTGCCTTTACAACAACCCAGAACTCCCCTTTTGGCAAGTGTTACAAAATTGCGTTTTCACATCAGGATGCTAAAAAAAGTCCCTTCCAGCTCTATGGTTCTGTGACAGCCAAGAGGGAAATAGGTTAGAAGAAGGGCTTTCCTGGCAGGAAACCCTGGTCACAGAGACTCAGTAACATTTCCCATCAGAAGAGACCCGAAATCTCTTAAGAGAGTCACATTTCTCCTCTTTTAAACACAGATGAAGGCTTGTGACTTCTCTGCTTGGTGATGTGGAAGTCAGAGGAGCATCTTTTTCAGACTTTATTACATAATGATTAGTGGATTATATAACATCACGTGACAGTGATCAGGCGCCTCCACTCCCTAAGCACCCTCCCTGAACCATCTACCTACCTCTTTCTATTTTTTAGTTTTTTTAAATCACAAAAGTAGCACATGATTCCAACAATGCAGTGCGTGTGTAGAAAAAAAAGCAAAAGAGAAAAGCTACCCTGCAGTGACCTAGCAGTTGGATTTCTGGGCATCTGTCAGAGAAACACACAGTGTGCAAGGCCACCTGTTGCATCATTGTCTGTAGCACTAGGAACATTCTAAACATTAACAGGAGATCGCATGTTGACAAACATCACTTGCAAAAGGCGATGCAAATCTATGTAACTGCGAGACACACTATGAAATGAAAAAACAAAACATCAACCAACACCATGCATTTTCCAGGAGTAGACGTGTACATATAAAAATTTGGGATGGTAATACAGGCACAGACATGTGGTTTTTGTTTGTTTGTTTGTGGGGTTTTTTTGTCTTTTTGAGGCAGGGTCTCTCTATGCAGTTCAGGCTGGCCTTGAATTCACTTTGTAGCCCAGGCTGGTCTCAAACACACAGTGATCGTCCTACCTCAGCCTCCTGAGTGCTGGGATTACAGGCATGAACCACCATGCTATGCGTTTTTAATCATTCCATATATATATATATATATATATATATATATATAATTTTATATCTTTCTCCTCAAGAGTCAGTGAACTCCGTGAGTACAAAACTGGAGGTGCTTTGCTTGTAATTACATCGACACTAGCTTGGCATGGTGCACACCTGTAATCCCAGCACTCAGGAGGCTGAGGCAGAAAGATCACAACAAGTTTAGGGCCAGACTGGGCTATGTAGTGAGTTTAAGACCAGCCTGAACTACATAGTGGGACCCTGTTTCAAAAAAAAAAACACAAGACAAAACACACACCCCACAAACCAACCAACAAACTGAGGACAGCCTTGAGGTGTGTGAGTGGGGTTTTGGGTGACTTGTGCCCATAAGCAGGTCTGGCTTTCCTTCCAGCTGGAAGCAAGAAAGCATCCAAAGGTAAAACCGGAAGGTGAAAACTCAGCTGACTGCGCACATATACTGTGGGCATATACTAAGCATAGCGTCCTGGAGCCCGGTACCACATAGCACTGGACATTAGCAGGAATGTAGTCTTGCATAGCACCTGGCTCACGGTGAGCATTAAAGAAGTTCACTTCTTCAGTGAGAAAACACTGACGCCTCTGTGTCCCCCTTTCTTCATCTGCGAGGTGAAGACACCAAAATGTAGGCTACGTGAGAGTCCACAGCAGTCCCCCACCAGCACTCTGCTAGCATTATCTATCATCATCAGCCTTTTTCATATACTCCCACCTCTGCGAAGAGCCTGCAGAGGCGCTTTGGAGAGTGCTAAGTACGTGTGCAAATGCCTGCTCACTACCTTTCTCTGAATTGAACAAGATGTTCCTGATGCCAGTTTCTTCCCAGGATGCTCACTCCAGTCTACAAACAAAATTTTACCTACAGCTGGGCATGCTGGTGCATGCCTGTTTCCCAGCACTCTGGAGGCTGAGGCAGGAAGATTGTTGGAAGTTCAAGACCAGCCTGGGCTACAAAGTGAGCTCAAGTCCAGCCTGAACAACTGCATAGTGAGACCCTGTCTCTAAAGACCGGAAAAAAAAAAAAGACCTACATTCTCAGGCCTGCATCATCATGGTTAGGAGCACGAACCCACATCAGACTGTATGTGGCATTGCCTGAGCCTCAGTCTCCCCACCTGTAAAATGGGGCTCACTGCAGGCCTTTCCTTATGATGTTATTTTGCACATCAAGCCAGATAATGCTGGAGAGAAACTTCACCCAGTGCCTAGAAGGGAATAAGTCTACCGAAAACGTTATCCATGGTTGGTTAGACTCCTGGTTACACTGCTGGTGGCCAAGGATCCCACCTGGCTCCCAGAGCACTGCATCCTTTCCGACCTCCCACAGGTAGAAGCAGGCACCAAGGCAGGCTGGTAACTTGAGAAAAGGCAATGTCGAATGGAAAGCTGGCGCCGTGAGGCTTCTTCACAATGAATAAGGAAGGCACTTTTATTTTCTTTTTCCCTAAATATAAACTCAGCTGCCAATAGACTGAAAGCCTTTACACCACCCACAAGTCCAAAGGTCACTGCTGACCAAGGGCTGTAGTTAGAGACCCACGCAGCCCCACCCACCGGGTGAGAGCTCTGGGGGTGCACCACAAGTCTCTTCCAGCACTGTATTGGTTTTCAAAGGACCCTTGGCAGGAATCAGGCATCTTGGTGTTTCCTATTGTCTTGAAGGGGAGCAAGGGAAAACCAGATCCACATTATCTCTGTTACAACTTCCGGCTGGAAGGTGTGGGGGACACTGGAGCAAAAGGGCCTGAGCTCAGATCCCAGCTCAGCCAACTTCCAAGTATGTGACAGGCAACCTGACCTACCTGCGCCTCAAAGCTCTTATCAGTAGGACCCCGAGATAACAGGTACTGAGGGCTGATTGAGATACCAAATGATCTCACACACCCTATCAACTGCAGGGTGAACACACTCTCATCTCTTTACAGCCAAGGTAGACTTTGGGGTTTTCTGCACAAATTACTATCAACATTCTTTTTTGTTTGTTTTTGTTTCTTTGAGACAGGGTCTTGCTATGCAGTTCAGGCTGACTTTGAGCTCACTTTGTAACCCAGTCTGGTCTGGAACTCCTGGAACTCCCTAGGATCTTCCTGCTTCAGCCTTCCAAATGCTGGGATTACAGGTGTGCTCCACCATGCCCAGTTTACTATCAATGTTCTTTTTTTTAAAATTTAATTTTATTTTAAAAGGGAGTAAAATTAAACACAACAAAGCAGAACAGAATGGGACATAAAGCATAAATTTTAAAGCTAGACAACCAGAGATCTTCACTATCTGTCATATTGTCTCTTGTTTTCTTCCAAATGGTTGTCCTTATCTTTGCATATGGAGAGCTCATACTAAATAACATAAGCCAATCTTTTCACAAGATGTGCAGTTCACTGGCTCCCACTTGCTAGGCAGGGGGGAGGGGGACGGGGGACACGGGACTGGGGACAGGACGACATGAGATGTCTGATTCTCAGCCCACACTCAGGCAGGATCACAGTTGCCCCCCAGAGATGGGAAGAGTTCCTTGTTCTCCCGGCACCCCAAGTCAACCACACTGTGCAGGTCCTGATGCGCCAGGGTTTCTCTCCTGCAGGCCGCCAAAAGTCTGCCACACTCTCAGCCGCCCCCAGAGAGGGGGAGTTCCTTGTTCTCCGGGCACCCCGAGTCAACCGCACGGTGCAGGTACTATCAATGTTCTTATGGGTACCTTTTTTTTTTTTTTTTTTTTTTTGGCATTTCAGATTGACCTTGAACTCACTATGTAGCCCAGGCTGTGTTCAAATTTGAGATCCTCTCACCTCAGTTTCTGGAGTACTTGGATTACAGGCCTGCACCACCACATCCAGCTTCTTTTTTTTTTTTTTTCACATCCAGCTTCTTAAACAAAATGTTTTATGGACAAATGTTTACATTTCTTAGGTAAAATGTAATTTTTTTTCTTTGAGTGAATCTTACATCACAGAGTGAAGGTTTTTTCCTTCCTTTCCTGATACTAGGGGTTGAACCCAGAACCTTCACACTGAACTATATCCCCTGGCCTAGTTATTTATTTCTGAGACAGGAATTTGCTAAATTACCCAGGCTTGAATTTGAAATCCTTTTGCCTTGGCCTCTGTATGAAACAAAACAAACCACTGATGAAAGTTGCTTTAAACTAGAAGGAAAAATTGATAGTATAATCATGATTTTGTTCTTGTGCTGGGAATTGAATCCAGTGTCTTCTCACTGAGCTGCAACCTCAGCTCTCTTGTTCTGTTTATTTAACTTTTTTTGAGTTGGGCTCACAAACTTGAATTTGTAGTCCTCCTGCCTCCACCTCCCAAGTGCCAGAATTACAGACATGTGGCACTGCATCTAGCTAGAAGCAGCATTTCTGTTTGTTTGCTTGAGACAGGGTCTTGCTGCATAGTTCAGGCTGGCCTTGAACTATGTAACTCAGACTGGCCTCAAACGCCCAGCAACCCTCCTGCCTCAGCCTCCCGAGTGCTAGGATGACAGGATGCGCCACCACACCGGGCTAGAAGCAGTGTGTTCATGAGCTCATTCCCGCCTAGTCTTTCTCATTTATGCTGATGTGATTCATTACCATATCCTTTAGCAGGATGCCTGGCATCTAGAAGTTATTGGGTGAATAGATATTTACATACCAGTAAAGCTGGCAAATCTCCTTGCAAGCTGAGGTCTGTCCTTTTTCTTTTTATTTCCAGATTAAGTACAGTAATCTAATGGCCAGGCATACCCATCGCTTAAGAACTGGAAGAAACAAGGGAGCCTGTATCTACCTGTAGGCAAGGTGATTCTGTGACGCACTCGTGTGCCCCCTAGTGGTACAGGTAGGAATTCCTCCTGGTTCTCTAGTAGCACTTTGCACACTCTTAAAGAACCAGCTGAAGTCAAGTTGAAATTATCTGCCCACAGATTTATAAACATAGTAATACATAATGAGCTAACCTGCCAAGTGTAGGTAAGTACAGCGATAAATTGTACTCGCTTCCTGAGGTGAAGAGACAGGGCTTTGAGATCAGAGGGTTACATGATTTGAGGGCTGAGTTCATATCTAATTAATCTCAACTCTTCCTAATGAACCACTGCTTAATTTTTACTGAAAAGGTGATGTGTGGAGCCAGAGATGGTACAGACACCTGTAGTCCAAAACCCTGGGAGGCCGAGGCAGAAAGATTGCAAAGTTCAAACCTAGCCTGGACAAGTAAGCAACTTAATGAGTTCCTGTCTCATAAATTTTTGAAAGGGGTGGGCTGAGAATGTAGCTCCATCCAAAGGCTTTGTGTTTAATCTTTAGTACTGGAAAGAAAGCACACAGGCAGGCGTGATGGTACATACCTATAATCCTTTGGTGGTGAGGCTGAGGCAGAAAGGTTGCTACAAGTTCAAAGCCAACCTGAGTTACAGAGAGAGACTCTGTCAAAAGAAAGAAATGAAACTAGTAAAATGGTTCAGATAACACAGCAACAGACAGAAGGACAAGCAAGTCTTCCTGCAGTTCCAGGACCCAGGACCCAAACTCCAGGTCCCCGTCCCCTTTGCTAATGAAAGTCAGTGGTGCCAGATTCTCAGGAACCCTTCCAGCAGGGTGCTCAGGCTCACTGGTTTGTTGCAGACCTTCTCAGCGTTAGCCTTGAAAGTCTTGCATTGTGGGACCCCTTCAAGTTAAGGCAAACCTGAGCTCCTGACCCCACTACCTTCACAAACCATCTACTCATCTTATGCATTACACTGCTCAGCACTGTAATATTTTGGTTTTTTTTTTCAGATAAGGTCTCGCTATAATAGGAAGAAGAAACTCCCAACCTACTAGATGTCCAGTATGAGTTCATGTTTTCTAAAACCAGAGTGAATTTTAGGAATAACAGAGGTTAAGAGCAGAATATATTTATTGAGAGAAAGAAGGCTTCTGTCTGAGAGACAGAAGGGGTCCCAAGTGGGTTGCCAGAACCCCCAACCTTCTCTAGGGATTTTATATAGAGCAAAACCATGAGGTGAGGCAGGTCCAAGGTGGGGAAAAATGAGAACTCCAAGGTGGGCATGAGATGGGACAGAACTATGGTCAACCACTGAGTATAACTACTCAGGTAAGACTCATTAAATTGGGATGCAATATGAAAGCAAGCTACTTAGCAAGAGGCAACCGGGCTTTGCCTGTAGGGGGCTGGGTTAGTGGCTTCTTCTGGCTTCCTCAAATTGTTCAATATCTATTTAGAATATCAACCCCTGATGTTTATCCTTAGGGTGAGGCTGCATTTGTTTTGTCTTTCATCTTGAGAGCTGGCTTGAAGCTAAGCGGGAGATTTTTTTTTGTACCAGGAATCGAACTCATGACCTTGCACTTGCCAGGCAGGTGCTTATGCTACTGAGCTAAATTCCCGACACGATGTTTGTTTTTCCCGAGTTGCAAGGTATCAGGTCTGCACTGGTTCCTTCCAGGGCCCAGGCCTATCTGACTGCCTGTAATACTCTAACTTAGTTGCCTGTAACATCACTATGTAGCCCAGGCTGGCCTTGAAGAGCAGCAGCGATTTTCTTGCCTCAGCTTCCTGAGTGCTGGGATTACAGGCTTGAGCCACCACGTCAGGCTTCGGATCTACATAGATTAATAAAATCTTCTGGGGTTTTTTGTTCGTTTATTTTTGAGACAGGGTCTCACTTTGTAGACCAAGCTGGCGTTGAGCTCACTATGCAGGAATAGGAGCACTGGGTGGCTGAACACTCTTTTTATGTTTTCGATAAGGTGTAATCGCTGGTGGTTTAACCGAAGAGGACCCCACTTGAAGATCAGGCTGTTAGCAGAACCAATATCCTTAGGAGTGTTGAGACGCCGGAAGTCCCACCCACGTCACCCGCCCCACCCAAAACCACGCCCCTATCTCAGGCCCCGCCCCTGAGCTCTTTATCTTGGGCCGGCGTTACCAGACAGTCCGCGGCGACAAGATGGCGTCGGCAGCGGATGAGACCTGGGCTGGGCTTAGGGACCTGGTGGGGCCAGTGTCAGTGCCCGACCCTGTGGCCCGCTTCACGTGCCCCGTGTGCTTGGAGGTGTACGAAAAGCCGATGCAGGTGCCCTGCGGACACATGTAAGTGGCGAGCCTGGGGGGGCCGCCTGCCCGGGTGGGAAACGGAGCCGGGCCGGAGGGTCTGAGGCGGGGGTGAGAGAACCGGCGGCCGCGGGGCCTCCCCGCTCGGTTTCCCGGCGCCGAGCGAACCGGGAGCGCTGTCCCGGCCCTCGGCCGCAGGCGCCCGCCGTGTTGGGCTCCTCCGACAGCGACCGCGGAGTCGCGGCGTCCCGCGGCCAGGGGGGGTCCGGGGTCCGCCCTGGCGCTGCTACGGTCCCCCTCGAACTGCCCGTGTATCGCTGCAATAAATGTGGCCCCTGGGCGTCCGTGTTAGCTCTGGCGAGTGTTTGCAATGCACGGAAGTTGGAGAAACAGAGAACTAGGCTGAGGAACAAAAGGGAAGTCCTTCGGCAGATTGGCTTTGACGTGAAAGGGCGCGGGGATAGGAATCTGGCGCTGCTGCTTCCTCGCCTACGAGGTTGGTTTCGTTCCGTTTTTGATGGTCCGCTTCCCGTTACCGTGCAGCCTGATTGCGACGATGAAAGGTGTAATCAGGGCCACTATAGGCCCTGGGCTGCGTAAGTACTTTACGGTTGAGGGGATTTAAATAAGAAACCTTGCATCGTCACACAAGCACACATCTGAGCCGAACTAATCATAGGGAATGTGGCCTCTTCTCTCGGAGTTAACATTTCCTCCGTGGCCTCCCTCGATGTTTAGCATGGGCATCACTTTGGCTTAGGTCTTGGGAACCCGTTTGCCCATCAGCAGGCATAGGCACTTGGACCCAGGGCATTATTCCCACAGCTGTCCGGTTGCAAGAACAGGGGAGGGGTGTTGGCTGTTATCCAGGTGAGTGAACTCGGGACAGGCTCTTCAAAAGCCTGATTTAGCTCAGGTGCACCGAAGGCACCTGTGCTGTTAACCCAGCCAACGCTGCTTGCTGCTGGCAAGGGCTCCGCAGCCTCACTGGCTGCACAAAAGCGGCGCTTGCAGCTTCAGGTACGCGGACCTCCTCCAGCTTCAGGTTGTTCCTCTTTGCAGGTCGGTTACTCTGGATCTCTCACCGCCCCATCTTTACCTCTCCCAGGCAGACTCCTCAAGCTTCAAGTCCCAGTTTAAATTCTCTCCCTCTGTTTTCTCCCGGAGCTTCCTTTACCTTTTCCTTGCATGGAGCAGTACTTAGGGATCAAAAGAGCAATGGCTGTTTTTTGCCCTCATTGTATCACAGTGCCCAGCACAGTGTCTGCACCCTACAGTCAGTCCACTTGTCCCGCACATTGTTGGGTCAGGTAAGGTCATTCTGCCCTCAGTTTACAGTCCAGCAAATTGGTGATGAATTAAGTACTAATGAAGTTCAAACTGTTCAAGTGCGCTGTGCACTGGGAGGATACTAACGGGTCAGCAAGGCTCTGTGTAGGTGGGTATTAACATCTGAACCTGCAAACACTCAGCACCATTTGAGGTTTTCTAATCAGAGGGCTTACTAGCTCCATGTGCTCAGTTCACTCCTGACTGAGGATAGATGGAGGCCCCCTGGTAAGGGCAGCAGAAATCTTTAGCTCCAGCCAAGTGCTTTGTGCTCTGCCTACTTGATTTTTAACTCTTGTGCTTGGAAACTTGAGCGTCACCGGCAGATGTGGGTGAGACATTGGATTTTTCAAAAACTTTATTTCAATGTCTGTATCTATCTTGAAAAACACAGCTGGAGAAAGGCTGGTGGCTAGCTGCCCAAGACCAGGAAGTTTCTACATAATAGCACTGTGAAGTAGGAGAACCATTAGGAGGAAATAGAAACTGAAAACCAATCCAAAAGCAGACTTGCTAAAGCAGGACCTGGTGGCACATGCCTGTAATTGCACACTCTGGGAGGCTAAGGCAGAAGGATCCTAGCCTGAGGACTTAGTGAGACTTTGTCTCAAAATTAAAAATGGAGAAATAAGGGCTGGGGTGTAGTCAGTGCAAATACCCTGGGATTGAATCCTTAGTGCCCCCCCCAAAGGAGGGAGGACTTGTTTGGCTGTTATTCAAGACAAAGGGGTTTCTGAACATTTTGATAGGCCAGCTGTGCCACATAGTAATCTTTGAGGCACTCCTGCCCACAGGTGGTCTGCCATTGCAGAGGCAGGGTAATGGCCCTGAGGCTCTGCTTGTTACCTCCACCTCACCCACCTCACCATGTGTCTTTGTAGGGTCTGCCCTGCCCTTTATAGCCCATGGGGTTTCCTCTCCGCCCTTCAGACACTCCTTTGCAATTGGTATCAACACCTTTGTGGAACATTTTGCTTTCAGATCTTTGTCATCCTAATCAGGTCTCAGTATTCAAATGTCACCTGTTTCTAGACAGCCAATCTGTTGCCTTGTTTCATATGTCACTATGAGATAACATGCAATGTACTCTATTCTAGAATGTACCATTATGAGCACAATGGCTTGGTCAATAGGCCCTGTCACCTCCCAGTCTAGTTGGAATTTGGCCTAGCAGCACTGACATCTAGTTTAATGACAAAGAGGAAAGAAATTCCTAAGACACAGTAGAAGAGTCATCAAGTTTGCAGGAGATTGCCTTTATGTATCCGGAGTTCTTGGACAGATTTTGTTAATCCTGCCTTTAAATCGTAACAGATTGGAGCCAAGTGTGGTGGGGTAGGCCTTTAGTTCCAGCTACTTGAAAGACTTGAGTTGGGAGGATCACTTGAGCCACAAATTTAAGACTGGCTGGGTTTGGTGGTGCATGCCTATAATCCCAGCATGGAGGAAGCTGAGACTAGAGAATCACTTATTTAGTTCAAGGCCATCCTGAAGTATATGTCTCAAAAAGCCAAAACAGAAGAAAAGTTGAAAAATCTATCAGATTAAGTAGCTGATAGTTTTTTCATGCTTTGTGACCCATTCTTTCTGTATACTCGGTCTCAGTGTCACCACTTGCTTAGGCTTTAGGCTAGAAACATAATCTTTGGCTTTTTCCAAATTCAGAAGTTAAATCATATTGAGTACCTCTGAATCATTTCCTGAGTTCATTCTCATTTGCTGCATCAGGGCTTCTCATCTCTTGTCTTTCTTCATCTATCATTAATCTTTTTTCTGATCGCCTCACCTAAAAAACAAGCTATGTTGTCCAGGTTTACTGGGGTTATTTTTGTGAAACTTGGATTTGGTCTTGGTGCCCCATCGTGAACATGCCTCTGGCTCAGCCTGCAGTTGTAGCTCAGTAGTAGAACTTTTGCCTAGCCTATAAGACGCCATGGGTTCAACGCCCGGTAATAAAATCCTGTGTCCCCCTACTGCTTAGGAGGAAGTCTCTCAAGTACATCATAAATTGCAAGCATTAAAGACCTGAAATAAGCCTCCCTTTGTCTGCAGGTGAATCCTTTCAAGGTGAAAGGTAGAGATTGCCTCTGAGGCCTTACCAGCCTGCTCTTGGGTTGTAGCTAGCTGTCCTCAGCTTTATTTTCCCATAGTACTTTGCTTTCACCTCTGATGGTAGCAGTTTCCATTTATTGTGCATTTTATATGTGCTATTCATTGTAGGAAGACTGCTAGATATATTCCATCCCTCCAACAATCCTAGGGGTAGAATCCTGTCTTTGTTTAACAGCGGAGAAAACAGCTTCAGGAAACCCTGCCAAGATCCCTCAGTGGCAGGAGTTAAAAATGGACCCTCAGCCATATCTTTCTCTATATCACTGAGAAATGTAGCCTGCATTTATTTCTGATGGATCTAGGTGTTTTTCTCAGTCCCTCTCTACTCCCAGTTGCAATTTTTTCTGTCCTAGAAGGGTTATATTTGAATTGGGACTAGGGAATAAGCTTTTAATCCATTATTCATTGATGTCTTTTTTAAAAGTTGATCCCCATTTGTCTTGTCTCCACAGTGCATGACAGAAGTTCTTTGTGTGTCTTGTTCTAGCTTTTGCTCTGCATGCCTGCAGGAATGTCTGAAGCCGAAGAAACCTGTCTGTGGGGTGTGTCGCAGCGCTCTGGCACCTGGCGTCCGAGCTGTGGAGCTCGAGCGGCAGATCGAGAGCACGGGGACTACTTGCCTTGGCTGCCGTAAGAACGTATGTGGGAGTAACGTATACAGCCCATGTCTTGGCGGAGATGAGGGGGTAGAGCTGTTGCCACTTCGTGTCTGGAGTTAGAGCATGACTAGGTGACTAACAGCACTTGTGCATGCCAGGTGTCTGTGTTGATGGCCATGCTGTTTTCATTTTTGTAACCGTAATGGTTTTGGTTTTGGGTTTTTTTTTTTTTTTTTTTAATGAATTGGTTGAGGCTATTGTATATTTGGCTTTGAAAGCCATGAAGATCACTTACCCCGGTTTTTTCTGTAATAGATGCATTTTTCAAAATATTTTTTTGAGAATATAAAGTCAGTAACTCAAAGGTTTTTATGTGCTCCATGAAGTAGGAAGGGGATCTTCATAATCTGCACCACTAGGTGTAGAAAAGCTAACGGTTCAAGCCGAACGTGGTGGTGCACACCTGTAATCCCAGCCCCGGGGAGGCCGAGGCCGGAGAATTGCTGAGAGTTTGCGACCAGAATGGGTTACATAGTGAGTTTGAGGCCAGCCTGGACTCATTGAGGCCCTGTCTTGTGGTTACAAGAAAAACAATTTTGTTTGGTTCAACTCTTTAGCACTTGGCAGGGAGGAGCCGTGTTATAAAGGTTAATGTGCAATCGTAATAGCAATATCTAACATTTGAAAAGCACCCATTGTATAACACTCGTTAGAGTCAAGTGTAACTGCTGCTAAAAAGGAAAATTACTTGTTTTTTAAGAAATGTATATAGTCTTTTTTTTTTCAATCATGGTAATTTTAGTCTAGACCACATAAAAATATAAAGTACTGCAGGCTTATTCTCCTGAGATGATCACTTCAAAAGTAGTTCCACTTAGAAGGCTGCCTAGCATTTTCTAGTCTTTGGCAAACACAGATATAAAGGTATTATTAACAAATGTAATTAAAAAAAAACTAATGGGATCTTTTTGGGTTTGTTCAAGACATTCATTCTGTAGTTCAGGCTGGCCTTGAACTCTGTGTAGCCAAACTTGGAGTAATCCTGCCACAACTTTCTGAGAGCTGGGGTTATAGGCTTGTGCCACCACACCCAACCTAATGGGATCATATTATACATATTTCTTGGGCTTTTTCCACTTCTGAAGATTTTGTTTCACTGACTTACTGGACAGCTTTATGTGCAGTTTCACTATTTTTACCACTGCCATGTGGGTGGCCATCGTACAGCTATGCGTTACCGCCTCCTTCCTTTCACAGTGAGTGAGCGTTAGGGTGCCCAGCGGCGCGCTCGCAGCACGGTGTAAGGCTGCTTTGTAGTTGGGGGCACCTTGGTTAGCAGCTTACAGTCAACAAGTCTGTGAGCCTGAGGGAAGACACAGTCTTCCAGGTAAGCCAGAGCTTAGACAATGGATTTTTTTTGTTTCTTTTACTTAGAAACTTTTTTTGGTGTACTGGGGATCAAACTCATGACCTTGCTGTGCCAGGCAGGTGCTTGTGCTGATGAGCTAAATCCCTGGCCCTAGAAACTCAAGGTAGTGAAATATTTCCTATTGCCTCATCCTTCTTGCTTGCATGGTGTTCTCAACCCCACCCCCACCCCATATTTTTTTTTCCTTCATTTTAAAGATTATTGATTGGACCAGGCAAGGACAAGGTCCTGAGTACCAAAAAGAAAGATAGATTAGTGATTGTCGGAAGCCTGGTGTGTGGGTACACTCCCGTAATCCCAGCATTTGGGAGGTTGAGGCAGGAGGATTGCTGTGAGTTCGAGACCAGCCTGTACTATATAAACCTTGCCTCAAAAAAATTAGTGATTTTAGTATGGCACACCTAAAATTTTCTTTCTCTTTCCCCTGTCTTCATTCCTTACACTTTTTAAGAAAACCTAAGATGTGAAAAGAACAGCATATCTGGGCTGGGAATGTAGCTTAACAGGAGAGCTTGGCTAGTGTACTAGTCTGACCTGAGTCCCGTCCCTAGAGCAGCAAAAAAGTGTCAGAGCATGTGCTTTGCCTGTGTGAGGTCCTGCATTCAGTTCCCATCTTTGCAGAGAGAGATCAGGCGTGATGATGTGCACACTGCACAGCTATAACCCCAGAATTTTGGGAAGCTTAGCAAGTTCCTGTCTTGAAAATTAAAGGTTAAGGGCCAAGGATTTAGCTCAGCGGCATAAGCACCTGCCTTGCAAGCATGTGGTTGTGAATTCGATCCCTGGTACCAAAAAAAAAAAAAAAGAAAGAAAAGAAAAATAAAGGTCGAATAAGGAATATGGCTCAGTACAGGGTAAGGAATATGGCTCAGCATGAAGGCCTTGGGCTCCCACCCCAGCACTGCAAAGGGGAAAGGGTGGAGAGCACCTGTGGTGAAGCACTCCGTTGTTTCTCCATCTGACTGCAGTGCATTCTAGATTTTATATGAACTAATTCAAGTTTCAGTTTTTTCAGCATCATCTATTAAGCCCTGCATAGTAGTACACACATTTAATCTCATTTACTCAGGAGGCTGAGGCCAAAAGGTTGCAGTTGCAAGGTCAGCCTGCGTAACTTATACTGTTTCAGGATAAAATTTTCTGTCTCTGGCCAGGGATTTAGCTCAGTGGCTTAAGCGCCTACCTGGCAAGTGTGAGGTCATGAGTTCGATCCCCTGTACCAAAAAAAAAAAAATTTCTGTCTCAAGATAGTTTTTTTATTTTTTAATTTTTGTTACTATTTACGTATTTATTGTGGCCTGGGATCACAACCTTGAGCTTGCTGGGCAGGCATTTGTGTAGCTGAGCTAAATCCCCAACCCTCAAGATAGTTTTTAAAAGGCTGCGAAGCTGGGTGTGATGGTACATGCCTATAATCCCAGCACTCCGGGAGGCTGAGGCAGGAGGATTATTGTAGACTGGGCTACAAAGTGAGCTCACGGCCAGCCTAACTGCATAGTGAGAGTGTGTCTCAAAAAGACGGGGGTGGGGGGAGACTGGGAATGTAGCTTAGTCAATAGAATACTTGACTAGCATGTTTGATGCCTGGATTCAGCTCTCTAGTCCCTACCACTTTCATTTATCCTAACCTGGTGCTTTATACTTTTAGTCAGGGTTACTAACCTGTGTCCCTGTTACCTCACTGATTAGTTTTCAGTGCTAGACTTGGTGAAATGTGGCTGTTGGCTTGCTGGAAGGTTAGTCTAAATGCAAAGTAGAAAAACTGGATTTGGAGCAAGTCTATAAGCAGAGAGCATATCTTCAGTGAAGCAGGTCTCTAACTGGAAGTAGATGCGATTTGGCCTAGTAAAGTGTCAGCCTTGCTATTAATGGAAAGTGTGCAGTATTCAGGGTCTCACCCCTTTGGCGTGGTTAGGGATACGGTGAGATTGTCTGCCTAGGTGATGTAGATTGCCCCTGCTTTAGGACTCTGCTTGGTAAAAGATTTTCACTAACTTGTAGGTTCTGATTCTTCCTTTTTAAGTTCTTCCTGTCTAAGATCCGGGCCCATGTGGCCACCTGCTCCAAATACCAGAATTACATCATGGAAGGTGTGAAGGCCTCCAGGAGGGACCCACCTTTTCAGCCAAGGTAAATGACTGTCATCCTCTTCCTGAAGTTCAATTTCTGCCACAAAGACACTGGGTACCACGTGTCCCTCGAGGGTTTAGAAAGTAGAGGGATAGATGTTAATGCTGGTCAGAGTTGGTACAGGGTATTTTGGATGTGATGTTACTTCAGATGTTAGCAGTGCCATTTTCTGAAACCATGACCTGATTCTGTGGAGATAATGAGAATCCTTGACATGGTCCAGTTGGAGTGTAGGATAGAAATAGCCTGGGAGGAGGTCTCAGAGAAGTCTCTTTTTGTTTTCCAGGAACGTCCCAAACCGTTACACCTTTTCTTGTCCTTACTGTCCTGAGAAGAACTTTGATCAGGAAGGACTTGTGGAACACTGCAAGTTATCTCACAGCACGGATACCAAATCTGTGGTAAGAGTAACTTTTATTTTTAATTGGAAAAAAATTGACAAATTATAGGAACAGTACTCTTCTTTATCTGGATTCACAAATTAACAGTTTGCCATATTTATTTGCTTAACCATGTTCTATATACAGTATATACACTTTTTTTTTTTGAGGACTCACTATGCAGTTCAGGCTGGCCTTAAACTCACTTTGTAGCCCAGGCTGACCTCTAACTTGCAGCGATCCTTCTTACCTCAGCTTACCAAAATGTACACTCTTACCAAACCTTTCGGCATAAGTTAGAGACCATGACCCTTTGCCCCCTAAATATGCCAGTGTATATCTTTATTTTGGTACCAGGGATCAACCTCACACTTGCCAGGCAGGTGCTTGTGTTGTTGAGCTAAATCTCTGGCCCTTGTGTATATCTTTAGAACAATTTTTTAGAATAGGGAAATGTTTTGGGAAATAGGAATAGCTCCTGAGAGGGAGGGGTCCTGAATGAGTTGCCCAGGAACATTTACTTTAAACGTCAGGTTTTAGGGCTGGGGGTTTAGCTCAGTGGCATAAATGCCTGCTTGGCAAACGTGAGGTTGTGAGTTTAATCCTTGGTACCCCAAAATAAATAAAAAAGGTCAGGTTTTGTGGGGGCTGGGGATATAGCTCAGCAGAACAGCACCTGCCTGGCAAGCGCAAGGGTACAATTCCTGGTACAAAAAAAGGCCAGGGGAGGAAAGGGAAAAAAATCACACTTTGTGTAATTATCATAGTCAGGAAATGTAACATGGATACACTCTAACGTGAAATCCATTTTAAACAGTTACAGTGTTCATCCTAGCAATTTTGTCTCCCCAAAGGAGGGAGGCTGGGGTGGCAAGGCAATGCTTTGTCTGAGTGCCACTTCAGAGTCTGTGTCTTTTGGTCCTTTGTTGGAATGTTAACTTGAATCCCATGGTGTCTACCAAGAACCTTTCTTAGTTTGGGTGGTTTTTGTTTTGGTACTGGGAACCAAACTCATGACCTTGTGTTGCCAGGCAGGAGCTGTGCTACTGAGCTATATCCCGGCCACTTGTTGTTTTTTATTTTTGATGCTCTAGATTTTAAGATGAGTTCTGGGGAGCGGCGCTGGCTGGGAGCAGTTATTCCCCCTCCAGGTGTGCCAGGCTGTGTCGAGCCTGTTCTGCTCATTTGCCTCCCTGGACGGGTTCCCAGGAGCACTGGAGTTTGCCACTGTTCCTTGGCCTTATCCTTCTGCCTATGTTGAGGAAGAAGGCTCCTTTCCAAGTCTGAATCACTTCTGCTGTGTCCTCAGGTATAAAGGACCAAGGTTACGGCTGGCACAGGATGTGTTACTTGTTTCCTCTGTTACTTTTTGCTCTGTGCTAGTGCTTACCTTTCCCATCAAATATGCTGAAGAAATCTTTTTGGGTCTTTCTAAGTTGGGGGTCTTGCTATGCAGCTGAGGCTGGCCTTGAGCTCACTTTGTAGCCCAGGCTGGTCTCGAATTTACACCAATCCTGCTTCAACCTCTTCAATGCTGGGATTACAGGTGTGCACCACCATGCCAGGCTGCCTGCCCAAATCTTTTCTACTACTTGGTAGGGAAAAAAGAAATTTTTTTTTTTTTGGTGCGTTTTGTTTTGAGACAGGCTCTCACTCTGTAGTTGCAGTCCGGTTTGGGGCTCACTGTAGCTCAGGCTGGCCTTGAACTCTTACAGGCATGTGTCACCACGCCCAGCTAGAAAGAGTATTTGATCTAATACACTCTATAGATAGGATTTAGTTTTTCTGCCCTCTGGTTTGTGGTTTTCGGTTCCTGCTGTCTTTTCCAAATTGCCCCATAACGTCTGGCTTTGGTCACCACCCTCCTTGACATCACATTCCCTGTGATACCACCTGTGCTTGTTGGAATCCATGTTTTTCATCTCTGGAATTTAAAAAAATTATTTCTTTGTAATAAGTTCATTTAAAAAAAAAAAAAAGCTCTAACCAGGCATACTGACGCACACGGTGATCTCAGCTACTCAAGAAGCTGATGCAGGAGGAGCAAAAGTTTGAGACCAGCCAAGGCAATTTAGTGAGCTCTTTTTGTGACTTTTGCTTTTTCTTTTTTGAAACAGGCTCTCATTCTATAATTCAGGTAACTGGTCTCAGTGATGAATATTGGGCTTAGCCCCAGATGGTATCCAGAATTTGGTTATGGACCCCAATAGTAAATCTTCTTTGTTATTTTTGGAACAGGGTCTTACTGTGTAGCCCAGGCTCACCTTGAATGTGGTCTCAACAAATTAATTTTTGTGCTTGCTTAAGTATCTGTGTATTTGTTCAATTTCCAGCGCTGAGGACCAGATGCGGGGTCTTGCACGTACTAGACAGTGGTCTACCACTGAGCTTACCCTCAGCCCTATGTTTATAAGATAGCCTTAGCTTGGGCCTGGGATTTAGCTCAGTGGTGCAAACACCTTCCTGGCAAGCTCACGATCATGAGTTCAATCCCCAGTACCAAAAATAAAATAATACAGCTGACTGATGCAGCTTAAAAAAGATAGCCTTAGATTAATTAGGTTGTTTGGTCAAGGATTATTTGTACTCGTAGTTTTGCTAGCCATTGTTCTACTCTGCAGCTTGGTTTTCCCCTCTCTTATCCTCCTTCCCCTACTGGCCTCACCCTGTCATGCGAGCATTTACTATGTCAAAATGACATAGGCTTTGTTTTCCCCCTTGAGACGTCACACACGTGATCATTTGCTTGGTTTTCCTTGTGCTTTTTGCCCGTCTTCAGTGCTGGGTTGCAAGGCCCTGTTCTGGGCTCCCACAAATCTAACCCTCTCTTACTCCGGTGGGGTTCACGTGGCTGGAGCAGGAGACTGCAGTGTCCTCTGGAATGCTGATGGGTCCAGGAAGGGGTGTGAGTAGGCCTAGACGGGGGGATGTCAGGAAAACGGTTCTGGAAGGGGTCCAGGCACAGGCCACAGAAGGCTGGAGGCAGTTCAGACATCAGACGCCTGAGACCTTGCTTCTTTGTTGAAAGGTTTGCCCGATCTGTGCGTCAATGCCCTGGGGAGACCCCAACTACCGCAGCGCCAACTTCATAGAGCACATCCAGCGCCGCCACCAGTTTTCCTACGACACTTTCGTGGTGAGTCCGATCCCTCCCCCGAACACAGCACATGTTGGTTGTCTGAACAGGGGAGGTAGAGGCCCAGCAGTTCAGCTTGTCACTGATGCGCAGGCTTACAGTCCCTGGAACAGCCTCTCTGCGGTGTCTGCTCTCAGCAGAGGCATAGCTGGAGTGCCCGAAGGGGACTGGAGGCTGGCCGGGGTGCACACCTGCAATTCCAGCACCCTGGGAGGCTGAGGCAGGATCACAGGTTTGACCTCAACCTGGAATCTAGCAAGACCCTGTCTCAAAAAAAAAAAGTCTGGGGATATATATAGCTCAGTGAGAAGACCCTGCCTCTGGGTCTGCGAGCCCCAGTCAGTGGAGGGAGGTGGTGTTTCAGTTAAGATGAGGCGGCTGAGACGGGAAGTCATTTGCTGGGTTATATAGTCGCATCACAGAGGGCGAGCTGGGCCGGGGTGTCCCTGTCCAGCCCTCGTTGCTAAGCCGTTCTGCTCCTACCCAGAGTGAGCCTTTGCCTCTGAACCGCTGTGAACCCACCTGTCTGTTGCCCTCAGGATTATGAAGTCGATGAAGAGGACATGATGAACCAGGTGCTGCGGCGCTCCCTCATCGACCAGTGAGCAGCAGCCCTGTCCCTCCCATGCTCTAGAGCTTCCATTATATGTTAAAAGTGTGAAACCTTGACGCCTGCTCCTTAACTGCACAGCACACCTGGGATTGAGCCATGCTATTGGGACAGTCACTTCGACAGGGGCATCGAGTCTCTGGGTCAGAGCCATCCTGTCCATTGGGCTGTGGCCAAAGCTGTCTTCCTCACTGTTAGTCACTTGACTCAGCTCCCCTTCTGGAAGGGAGTGCAGTTTCTCCACATCCTGTTGTTCTTCCCTCACGCTTGTTCCCCCCATCCAGTGTTGATCTCTCAGGTCCTCAGCCAGCTGGGACCTTTGCCACATCACAAATAGCACAAAGGGACAAACAGCCCCTAACCTGGGCCCCGTTACATAGTTAGCATCACAGAGGGCGGGCTGGGCAGGCATCCCTGGTGTCCCTGTCCAGCCCTCGTTGCTAGGCTGCTCAGCTCCTACCCACAGACTGTGCTGCGGAGCTGCTGGTCAGGTCCTTCGCAGCGGCTGCCCCCGGGAAGCGTTTCAAGCACCCTCTTGGTGTTCTAACTTTCACATGATCTGATACCAGAAGTTTCATTAGTGATATTTTCCTACAACCTGCATATCCTTAGAATGAACTGGTTCATCTTAAATGCTGCATGGTGCCTTTACTAGAGCAAGGTATACCTATTTTTAGTGTGGTGTTGGTAGGTTAGGAAAGCTCAGATGCACTTGTCCGGAAGTGGGGAGGAGGAGGATCAGCTAAGCAGTGTAGAGCGTCATCAGGCTTCGGTCGTGATTTTCAGTAAGGATGTGTGTGCAGGTGGCTGGTCCTGCTTACCTCTGGGAGCTTGCGTACGTTCTCGTCCTGGAGCATGAGAAGGATGACTAGGGGGTGGTTTTGAGGGTTCTTTTATCTTCTACTTGGTAACTTAGATGAACATTACTTTCCTGTCACACATGCTTTCCTTGTGACACTGGTTTCCATGTCACCAAGAGAGGTTGCTGTTTGCCCTGTCTTGTCTGACAAGCCCCACAACCGGGAGCAAGCATCTGGGTGAGGCCGTTAATAAAAGCTGTCTACTGGAAACCCGGCTTCAGTAGCAGCCCAAGAGGCTTGCAGTTGCACATACTTCACAATTGTTAGCAAACATAAGGTCAAGCTGTCAGCCTAAAGGCATGTGATTTGAGTGGATTTAAGTTCATTCTCTCATGTCACACTTTGCCAGCCTGAATGTGGCGGTGTTTCTGATCTGAGGTTGAGGTCGAGGCTTGGACCCTCCCTCCCCACCAGGAAGGAACTAGCTGCAGATGGCTGGTAACCAGCAAAGACGGGGCCATTTGGGGCGATACGCTTTGTGTCTTACTGGAGAGAATGTTAGCTGCCTCACTGTCACTTCTGGAAAAGTGATGCCGCCCTCCCTGAGCCATGGTCACCTAAGAAGCGGGGAGGGCGTTTGTCAAGACAAGTTTTAGGCAGCTGAGAAGAGTGTGTCCATCCCACTGGCAGAACCAAGACACTTACTTGCTTAAGTGCACTTCACATATTTCTTAAAAGAACTTTCCAGAAAGCGAAATGTGTTATGTTCTGAGTTTTGAAAGGTGAAATAAATTTCATAAATTATCCAAGTGGCAAACTGTAGCACCTGTGTTCATTCACCATTTCTTGGGGTCTAAACCTGGACGCCTGAAGATTCCTCCTTGAGTCCCTTCAGTCCCCGAGTTCACCTGTTGCTGTCACAGCTCTGACCTTGCCAGCTGCCTCAGGGCTGTGCTCTGGAACCTGCATCCAGGGCCCAGCCAGGGGATGCGAGGACTGACTGGTTCAGGTGCCGAAGCAGTAGCTTCTCGGGGTTGTCTTAGGACGAGGGTTCCACACGGGTCCGCGCCAGGTCCAGGCTGGGTTTGAGCTCTGCACTCTGTGCTTTGCCACGGCTGGCACCTGGCAGTACTGAGCACGGATGCAGGAATTCTTCCCTCTGCCTGGTGGTTCCGGAGGTGGGGTGTGCAGAGTGCTGCTGCTGTGCCCACCCTGGGCCTCTGCATCCCGCTCTGGTCCCATAGGAATCTTGCCCCAGATGGCTCAGGGTCACCAGTTAACCACTCCCCTGGTTTTCTTCCATCTTGGATTGGACTGTAGCAGTGCCTGCTCAAGCCACTTGGGGTCCTCTTTATTTCCTGCATCCATGCAAGGCCACCTTTGCATAAGAAGCAGTTGCATCTGGTGTGGTAAGGTGGCACATGCCTTTGATCCTAGCACTTGGAAGGCTGAGACAGGAGGATTTCTGAGTTCAAGGCCAGCCTGAATTACATAGCAAGACCCTGTGTTGAGAAACAAATCATTTGAATCCTAGATTGTGTACAGTCTAGTTGTAGTTTGCGCCTCTTACCTTGGGGTCTCGTGCTAGAGATAAAATCCCTTGTCTGTATCCCTTGTCTGGATATGGTGGCACAAGTACTTGGGAGGGTGAGGCAGTAAATGGCTGTGAGTTCAAGACTGGCCTGGACTACATAGCAAGGCTTTCCAAAAATCCCATTTTTAAAAATGAACTGAGCCCTTCATTAAAAAGTGACAGAGGGATGCCTAAAGGGGACACAGTTTGACAGCCGTCATGCTCCTCCCGAGGATGGGCTTGCCCCCTCCTCCCATCCCCCCTCTCCTGGCTGCACTCCAGCCTGCTCCGGCAGGCCCTTCTTGCTGCAGTCACTGCTGTAGTCGACAGCTAAACCCTCCTCAGGTGAAGAGGCCAGGAGGGACCCAGGCCCATCGTGAACATCCCCAGCATTCCCAAACCCCAGTAGGATGTGACTAACAGCCCTCCTGAGGATTCCCCAGTGTTAGCGCTGCCGTTTCCTTAGAGACAGCAGCACTCACTGAGTTCAAGACCAGCCTGGGCTGTATAGCTGTCCCCCCCCCCCCAAAAGGGAGCTATTAACACTTGTGGCACCACAGCTGACCACGACAAAGACCAGCAGTCAGCCAGCAGTGTCTAGCACTAACCTCTGTCCACTGGTAGCCACGCTGACCAGCAGCACCCAGGCCCAGAGCTGCAAACCCCAGGGGTGGGAGACCTTGTTAAACCCAAAGCCGCCTAGCAGAGCTGTGTTTGCCAGGTGTGACTTCTGTTCAAGTGGAGCAAAAGAACCCTCAGGTGACTGGTGATAAAACGGGACTGTCTGGGGGAAGGGGCTTCCCCAAAGGTCAGAGCCCCCGGGTGCACCCCTTTGACATCCGAGGCACTGCAGGAGCTGGCAAGGCTTGTCGGAGGACCCGAAGAGCGGGGCGCAGGTCAGCGTCTGCTCTCGGCCGAGGCTCATTCTGGTGAGGCGGGAGCCCGGGAGGGCTGAGCCCGGGAGGTAGGGGCGGCTTCACTGGAGCAGGAGTTGGCACACAGGCCGGAGGAGGCTGTCACAGGAGGTGCGGCTGGCGGGCCGCACTGCGGTAGAGGGGGCTGAAAGGCGGTCAGGTGAGGGAGATCTTGAAATCACAGAGGGAAAGCCAGTGAGGAACGCTGAGCGCTGGGATCCGGTCTGTCTCACGGGGGCTGACTCGGAACGTCCCACCTCCTGCACCCTGAGTGCTGGTGGGGCTGGTCTGTACCACTGTCAGCTTCAAATAACCTTTTTACAGTTTCCTAACCCGGTTCTGCCTGTGATTAAGCCAGTGACCCCAGCGCTCTGAGTGGCTGACTCAGGGCCGCAAGTTTGAGAACAGCCTAGGCAATTTAGCAATTTAGGGAGACCTTGTCTCAAAAAAAAAAAAAAAAAAAAAAAAAAAAGCCACCAAGCACACAATTACAGTCCCAGCACTCCAGATAAGTTACCATGAGTTTGAGGCCAACCTGGGCTTCACTGTGAGTTCAAGACTAGCCTGAATTACATAGTGAGACCCTGCCTCAAAAAACTAAAAAATGCTGTTTTTCTTGTATCTAGACACATGGGGCATTTACGTGAGCACTTAGGAGCCAGCACTGTGCTAGACACTGAAGATTTACATGCTAGTCAAATGTAATTAATTACAACTGATAAGCATACATGGTAAGAGATTAATATATGGTTAGACATAGTGGCACATGCCTGTAATCCCAGCACTCTGGAGGCTGAGGCAGGAGGATTGCTGTGAGTTCAAGAGCACTCAGCACTATGTTCATAATGAGACCCTGTCTAAAAAAAAATAAAAGATTAACAGGAGCTTTTTATTTATTGTTTGGAGACAGGCTTTCACTATGTAGTCTAGGCTGCCCTTGAACTCTATATAGTGTACCTAGGCCAGCCTCAAACTCCTGGTGATGCTCCTGCCTCAGTCTCCCGAGTGCTGGGATTACAGGCACCACCACGCCCAGCTCTGAAGCCTGGATTCTTGGTGTTTTGTTTTGTTGGCTATCGGAAATCGAACTCACAACCTCAGGCTTGCCAGGTAGGTGTTTATACTGCTGGAGGAAATCCCCGGCCCTCCGGGTGGTTTTATCTACCTCTGCACCCCTGGCGCTCAGCGTCCAAGCGGGTGAAGCGGCTGTCCACAGTCACTGAGCGTCCTGGTTCCCCTTGCCTCGTTTTGGCCCTGGAGATCAAATCAAGGGGCTCCTGATACAGCATCCTGGATTTTTGTTGGTTAAATCTGGCAACCTTACTCAGTCTGTGTTCGCAGAATAAACGTTCTGAGTATAAGCTGTGTGCCAGGCAGTGCACACCTTCCCATTGAATGATTTGTGCAAACAGCCGTGCAGGGTGGCATGCCTTAAGCCCAGCGCTCTGGGAGGCCGAAGCAGGAGGATCTCAAGTTCAAGGTTAGTCTAGGGAAATGACAATTTAGTGAAACCCTGTTTTTAAAAAAGTACCATTGCTTGTTAGGTAAACGCGGGAGTCCGAACACTGCTGTCTGCGAGAGTGGCTCTGAGTAGATGCAACAAACATTGCCAGAGCTGGAACAGAGCTAAGTGGGGGCTTTCACCTGTCATTTCCCTTCCTTGGTGGTGGCTCAGTCCTGAGACATGGCAAGCACTGCGGAAGAGAGGAGGAAGGGGGCAGTGTCTCCTGGGGGCCCCAGGATAGCGCCGCGCCTTTGCGTGTCTGCCTCCAGGGGGCGCCGTGACTAGAGCTAGCAGCAAGAAGACTCACTTTCCTCCCTGGATCGGGGTGTTTTCATTTCCTTCCTCCATTGGCCCGGAACACTGACCCGGAGCAGATTCTCAGCTCCTCCGCAGAAGTCAGGCTGGTGAAGCCTGTGGGCCAGCCCTGCCGGAGGGGAGCTGGTCACGATCCCAGGACACAGCCCGGGGAGCCGGCAGACTCAGTGACTTAGCAAGACCCTGTCTCCAAAAGAGCCGTCACCCAGCCGGGCAGTGACCCTCGGCGCAGAGGTGCAGGCTGCCCCGGACGTTACTCTAATCTCCTTCAGCTTCCGCGGCGTCAAACCGAACCAGAACCGCCTGTCTCATGCGCAGTGGTCCCTGAGCAGGAGGGGCTGGCACCAACCAGTGCTGAGTCAGCTGCGGCTCCGGGGCAGAGCGGGGTCCCGTGTGCGCGGGCCCATAAACACGGAAGTGCTGCCCAGGTCGCTGAGGCTCCCAGCGCCTGACCCCGCCCAGCTGTACGTGCTGGAGGACTAAACTCTG